>CACSLK010031729.1:1816122-1827654 GCA_902706635.1 Striga hermonthica | reverse complement strand
CGTTGAGAGTTGTCAGAGGTAGTTATCACCATCACCCAATACATTGCTGACACGTGTTTCCCCAGCACATGGGGTAAATATTCCCTGAAGATTTCAGTCAGAGGTTCCTACACGCGCCTAGGATTCACGCACCCATAACTAGGTCGATTACAAATTCCTCAATGCGATCACCCTGTTGGGATCGACTAGCTTGCTCGATCATTAATCTGGTCGAGCGATGGATTGCTCGATCATTAGCCTGGTCGAGCGATGGATTGCTCGATCATTAGTCTGGTCGATTCCCAGAATGTTCGATCTTCTTGCCTTTTGGCTCGGCTCCCCCTTTGTTTAACTTTCTCGACCGGCCCAGAAGACCGGTTTAGCTTTGTGTATATAATATCCCATATCATCTCGTCCCCCCACTCTGGTCGAGTCTGTACGACTCGATCTAAGAGTGAATTGGTATTTATCGATCTCCCCGATGATTCGTCATTCAATATCGACCAGATAATCGGTTTCCCGCTCACATTTTCAAATAATTTCCCATTAATTGCCTGTAATAAAGTCGTCTGTTCCAAGTCCTTTCTGTCGCTCCTGCTTTTTCGCCACGCGTCACGCCTGTTCGCGTGTGTCAGGTACTTTAATGATGGCACCCCCTCGTATAACGTGCCCACTTGGAGTACCGTGCAATTTAATTTTTCCACCGCACGATCCAACTTTAATCTGACGGTCCTCCTCTCTCACCCCTTAAACTCTCCAAGGTATAAAACCGGTACTTAGCAGAATTTCAGACTTTTCTCCACCTTCACAAAATTTTGAATCTCTCTGCACTCAACATCTTCTTCGCAGATACTACTCAGTTTTTCGGCAATTTCTCCTGCGCTCCTCTGAATTTTCATCGTTTCGTCGACCCACGGTTATGAGTAAGTCTCTTCAAGCTTGATCTTGTACTCTCTGTAATTCAATTGTGGGTATTCTTGAGTTTATGCGCGTTTTGTTGAATCTCTGGTATGTCTTGTGTTGAATCCGTGTCCTGAACATTTTTATCTGTCTACTGGGTGTTATGAATTTTGTTTTTCTTCTGAAAATTTTTCGAAATTTATATCTTCGTGCTTCTCTAATTCCCTTTTTTGATTTGGGGGGGGGGGTCGTTCTTTTCGGAAACCCTAGTCTTCCCTCTTCCCCTTTTTCGACGGCTTCCTTTTGATGTTATTTTCTCTGTGTTTATTTTTCTTCTTCAGACTCTGAGACCTCCTCTGATTCAGTCGAAATATTGCCTTCCGCACTTGAAGCCGTCCCTCTCTATGTTCTTCGTCCCGGCGATACTGTTCCTACACGCGTCTTTCCAGCTCCGGTCTCCTCTCCCAACTCCGGCGATTCTATGGACAATATTCCCCTTCGACGCCGTCGACCAGTCATCGGTGAGCTAGATGAGCCCGAGGTTGATAGAGCCGTTTCTTCTCCCCCTTCGAACGCTCCTCCTTCTTCACCTCCTCCTGTTACATCCGCTTCTCCTCCCAAGAAATCCTTAACCAAAGCTGCCTCCAAATCCTCGACCAAAACCTCCACTAAGACCTCCACTAAGACCTCTTCTTTTTCCCTTTCTAGCTTTTGGGTAAATCCCTCGAACATTGGTCATCCCGTCGGCTGGTCTTTCTACAGTTTGTCTCGATCCGATAAGTATGACCATCCTCCCAGGGATTGTTATACCTTTTTCGAGGTCCAATTCAAGTTGGGATTGCGCTTTCCTCTCAACCCCGACATCCTTCGTATCTGCGAGTAGTTTTCACTTCCTCTACACCAACTTCCCCCTAACGCTATCCGTTTCATAACCACTTTCATTATTCTTTGCCGCATCCGTCTAGGTCGATTCGATCTAGACTTTTTGCATTATTGTTATTGTCCTTCTAAACTAGGCAGAGGCCTATACCTTAAGAGCCGCAACGGAGCACACTTCATCAACGACATCCCTACCAACCTTCCCAAATGGATCGACAGGTTCAATTTCGTTCAACCCGACGTCCCCTTTCCTTGGCCCTCTGTTCCATGGATTAAGGATGTTTCTCCAGAGGCAGCCTCATCTCCTCCCACAAACGCCCTTTTCGACCAACAAATCCACACTTGGAATGCCAAGACCGTTGCGTCCGAGAAGCTCGTCAAGGACGAGAACCTTCTTCATTACTGCGGCCTTCTTACTCAAAAAACCCTTTCTCCCCCTACCAAAGAGATCCTCGATCTCGTTCGGCTTGATGATGACCCAGGTGATCTTTGATCGGTTGATTTGAGTGTCTCTATATACTTGCTTCTATATCGATGTAAATGCTAATGTCGATTTTATTCTGTTTGGTGTGCTCGTGCAGAGGCTCCCAGTTTCAACATTCCGTTGAGGAAAGTGCCTCTGAAAAAGAAATCAGGGGCTGCCGCCGGATCGACCAACGATACGGTCGATGGCTCGACCAGCTCCGACGGATCTCGGCCAGAGCCACAACCGCAGTCGCCCACACAACAAACTCCACCGCCTCCTCCGCGATCACCCCCGGACAAACTCCTCCTCCTCCACCGCCGCCCAAGGGGACACAACAACAACAACAATCGAAGCCGCCACAACCACAACAAAGACAACAACAACAACCACACAAACAACCTTCACAACAGCCGCAACAAAAGCAACCCCAACAACACCAGTCGCAGCAGCCCCAGCCGCCCAAACAATAGCAACAGCACCTATCCTCCTCTCAATCGACCACAAAATCCTCCAACTCCTCGAAAACCGCCGATCACCAATCTAGGACCGATGATCGCCAAAGAACCGCCGACCACCATCAGAAAGCCGACGACCGCTCCCAGAGGACAAGTCAACGAACCTCCCCACCAAAAACCAGCCTTCAAGGCAAAACTGCCGACAAAACCTCCGAGCCAAACACCTCTTCCAAAACCAAAACCCAAGAAAAACTGCCACTCGCCCACCAATCCTCCAAAGCCACTCTTGTCGTGTCGACCAAAGCTCTGGTCGAATCCGGCAATCGTGATGACGGGGGACGTGAGTCAGCCTTGGGAAAACGCTCTCGAACTGAGCAGGGCGAGGTCGTTGCCAAGCGGGGGCGCGCTGGCTACTTCCCCTCTGATCCGTTAGCTCCGAAATTGACGTCTCTTTTGTCGGCCCCCGTTAATGAGGTGGCCGACCGCCTCGAGGGTGCCCTCCTCGAGGATGATCGCAAAAAGGTCGGCATCACGCTGCCCGAGGTTGGCGATAAACTCGTGCAGTGGTTTGCTCAGGTATTACTCCTCTAACTTTACTTTGGTTCTTCTCCTTTTCCTTTGTCGATATATACGTTGAATTACCTTGTCTTCTTTGTTGATAGGGCTTGGTTGACTTTCTTCCTCTGGCCAAGGAAGCTCGGGACAGCTCGGGCAAGTCGATCAAAGGTCTCGAGAACACCATCGGCTATCTGAAGGATAAAAATTCGACCCTCCTACAGCATAATGCCAAGCTCCGCGAGACGCAAACAGAACAGAAGACTGAGTTCGACGTCAAGATTAGATCTCTCGACGAAGAGCTCAGTAATAAAGGAAAGGCTCTTGCGGAGAGAGATGCTGCTCTCGCGGCCAAGGAAGCTGCGGTGGCAGAAAAAGAGGCCGCCCTGAAAGAAAGGGAGGCTCTACTGGAGCAAGAACGGGCTACTCGAGCTAGAGCAGAAAAGGCTCGTGCTGAAGCCGAACACGCTCGGGCGGAGGCGGAGAAGGCTCGAGCTGAAGCAGATAAAGCTCAGGCCGATCTGGAGGTCAATGTGGCCAAAGAAAGGGCTGCCTACGCCGATGAAAAACAACGCTATGCAAATGCCACTGCTCTTCGAGCAAGGCAGATGCTCTGGGCGACCACAACGGGGTAACTCTTCCTCCGTGAGCATCGCGCACAAGTGGTGGCTGATTTCATGTAGTCACCACAGTACCTAAAGGAGTTGCAAGATTTCGGGGTGGACTTCTTTCAGTTTGCCCTGCAAAAGGCCGGGGAGCAGATCGCTGAGGACGATTTCGAGCAGCTCGACCCCGTGGCTATTTGGGATGCTTTGCCCAAGGTGCCCTCGAGCTTCTGCGGGGACCCTTCCTTGCCGTTTGAGCATGAATGGTGGTCGGGACAACTCGAGAGAACCTTGGCTCGATCGGATGCGTTAAAGAAAATATTCGCTCTGCCTGATGACATTACTCCTCCGACTTCTATGTTGATCGCAACGGCTGAGTCTATCAAACGACGTCCACTTAATGAATCCTGCGACTCGACCTCTGGAACCAGTCAACATCCCGATCCTAATGCCAGCTCGAGCAACGATGACTCCGTCGCTGCTCCTCCATCTTAGCGTTGTAGTTTTCACTTTATCTTTCCTGAATTTGAACTATGTACCTTAACGGATTTTGTAAAGATCTCGAAATAGAAATGTTTTGTTATTAACTTGTCTTGATCTTCAATAATGCTTATCGGTAATTCTGACTTGATATCTTCATTATGGCACCTCGCGACCACTTAGATAGTTTAATTTTATCGGACACGCGTATACACTTGCCCACCCCTGGAGGTGGTCGAAGCATGCGACTGTCCAGCCTCACGACCTTAAACATGACGGGTTTTCTGTTTTTTTAAACACATGCCCACCCCTGGAGGTGGTCGAAGCATGCGACCGTCCAGCCTCACGACCTTAAACATGACGGTTTTCCAAATTTTAAACACATGCCCACCCCTGGAGGTGGTCGAAGCATGCGACCGTCCAGCCTCACGGCCGTAAACATGACTGGTTTTCTGCACCATTAGGCTTCTCTTCTATATCCCTGTTTTCGTGTTCGCTTCCCGATCTTGGCGTTGCGCCCGTCCTAATGCTCGTGCCTTCGTGTTTTCCTACCCGGTCATGTGGTCTCCCTTTGGTCTTCACACTTGCCCACCCCGAGGAATGTTCTAAACAGGAGGTCTTCGACGAGCCTGCCCACCCCAAGGAATGTTCTAAACAAGCGACCACCCAGCCCGAGGGCCTTAGTCATGGTGGGTTTTGGTCTTCACACTTGCCCACCCCGAGGAATGTTCTAAACAGGAGGTTTTTCGACCAGCCTGCCCACCCCAAGGAATGTTCTAAACAAGCGATCTCCAAGTCATACCATACCACATCCATCCTGTCACCCAAATTATACCAACATTCCAAGCATAAGAAAATGTGCAATAAAGCGGGTAAAATCGGAAAAATCACTGAATTTCATTGACTTTGCAATCTACATCATTGTTCGAGCTCCCAGGCTTCTAAAAAAACAAAAAATTTCAGACATAATATCTTTTCAAATTAGCTATGTTCCATGACCTGGCAAGTGATCGGCCTTCGGCATCCTTGAGTGAGTATGCTCCTCTTGCGTGTACTCGCTCGACCAGGTATGGTCCTTCCCAATTTGGCTCCAGCTTTCCTACATGCTTGAGTACATCGACGCGCTTCCAAACCAGGTCACCAACCTGGAGTCTGCGAATTTTCACCTTTTTGTCATGAGCGGCTCGCATCCTCTGCTTGTATGCCTCCACTCTGATTGCTGCTTTCTCACGCAGCTCCTCGATAGTATCTAGGGCTACCATCATCAGGTCTTCGTTCTGTTCAGCATCATACGTGCTCGACCTCTGGGAAGAAAACTCGATCTCGACCGGCAACAATGCTTCCATTCCATAAGCTAAACTGAACGGGGTTTCTCTTGTGGTTGATCTTGGAGTTGTGCGATACGCCCAAAGCACAGAGCTCAGCTCATCGACCCATGCTCCCGAGGCCTTCTCCAACCTTGTCTTCAGCCCATTAAATATAATTCGATTAGTTACCTCGACCTGGCCGTTAGCTTGCGGATGCGCCACGGAGGCAAAGTGTTGCTCGATTTTCATATTTTCACACCATGCTCGAATCCGCTTCCCATTGAACTGGGTGCCGTTATCGGAAATCAACACTTTGGGTACACCAAACCGACAGCAAATGTTATCGTATATGAATTTAATCACTTTCTCCTCTGTAATCTTTGCTAAGGGCTCGGCCTCCACCCACTTCGTGAAATAATCGACCGCCACTATTAAAAACTTCCTCTGCTCGGTCCCCTGAGGCATCGGCCCCACTAGGTCGATACCCCACTGGGCGAATGGTATAGGAGCACTCATCGTCGTCATGGTTTCGGCCGGTTGATGGATAAGGGGGCCGTGCTTTTGGCATTGCAAACACTTTTTCACCATCGTTCTCGCATCTTCTCTCATTGTTGGCCAAAAGTATCCTGCCCTCAAAATTTTCGCGACCAAGGCTCCCGACTTACTATGGTCACTGCAGCATCCTTCGTGCATCTCCCTCAGCACGTATCGACCCTCTTCCTTAGTAACACAACGTAGATGTGGTCCTCCATAAGATCGCTTGTAAAGAATGCCTCCATGCTCGAAAAACCTCCTCACTACCTTTATCGCTCCTCCCCTCAGCTCCTCCAAGATCGGGGCCCTCCAATCCTCCACCTCTTCGATCTCCGCCACTTCTGCTTCGATCACACTCTTTTCACGATGCAACAGAGTGACACTTCTACTCTTGCAATCAACCAAGCTCTGAGCAATCTTTGACAATAGGTCTGCTCGACCATTCTCTCCTCGAGGAATTTGTATTAGCTCGAACGAGTCAAACTCCTCTCTCAGCTTCTTCATTTCATCCACATATTTCTGCATCCGATCCTCTTTGACTTCAAACCCTTCTTGAAACTGCCCAACCACCAGTTGAGAATCGGAATGAACTTGCAACTTTCGAGCTCCCCCTGCTTTGGCTAGGCTCAATCCCTTAATCACCGCCTCGTACTCAGCTTCATTATTGGATATCTTGAACCCCACTTTAGCCGCAAATTCCAAATAATCACCTTTGGAAGAGACAAGGACAATTCCCAATCCTGCTCCGCTTCGGGCCACAGATCCATCTACAAACAACTGCCATAATCCCTCTGACTCCTCCTCGACATTCGTGCCTTCCTGGATGAAATCAGCCAACACCTGTGCCTTTATGGCTCTCCTCGGCTCGTATATCAAAGAATACTCACTCAGTTCAACTGCCCACTTCACCAATCGACCAGAGACCGATGGCCGACCCAGTGTTTCTCCCAACGGCATATTCGATCGCACCTTCACCTTATGATTCAAAAAATACGGTCTTAACTTTCGAGCAGTTACAACCACAGCTAAAGCACACCTCTCGATTTCCGAATACCTCATCTCAGCCCCCTGCATCACTCTACTCACATAATAGATAGGGAATTGCGATATTCCTTCCTCTCGCAACAACACCGAACTCACAGCCCTCTCTCCAATGGAGATGTATAGAACCAACTCTTCGCCCTGTATAGGCTTAGCCAACAATGGAAGGTTGGCCAGCACTCCTCGCAACTCCTCAAATGCCTTCTGTGCCTCCTCTGTCCATTGGAATTTCACGCTCTTCTTCAATGTTTTGAATAATGGGACGCTCTTCTCCGCCACCTTAGATATGAAGCGACTCAGCCCTGCTATTCGACCAGCTAAGATCTGCACTTCTTTAACATTCGTCGGCGACTTCATCTCCATCACAGCTCGAACCTTCTCCGGATTGACTTCAATACCTCTCTTAGTCACCAAGTAACCCAAGAATTTTCCGGACCTCATCCCAAAAGAGCATTTAGCGGGATTCAGCTTCATCCCGTACCTTCGTAATGTTAGGAATGTTTCTTTCAAATCTCGCACGTGATCCAACTCCTCCTTGCTTTTCACCAACATATCGTCCACATACACCTCCATGTTCCTCCCCAGCTGCTCCTTAAAGATTTTATCGACCAACCTTTGATACGTGGCGCCCGCGTTTTTTAGGCCGAACGACATGACCACGTAACAATAGGTTCCCCGACTCGTTACGAAACTCACCCGCTTCCAGTCCTCTCTCGCCAAAGGGATTTGATGGTATCCCTGGGAAGCATCCATCAGGCTCAACAGCTCGCACCCTGCCGTTGAGTCGACTAGCTGGTCAATTCTAGGCAGCGGATATAAGTCCTTCGGGCATGCTTTGTTCAGATCACGAAAATCAATGCACATCCTCCACTTCCCTTCCGCCTTTGACACCATCACCGTGTTCGACAGCCATTCGGGGAACTGAATCTCTTTAATGTGTCGCGCTCCCAGCAGTTTCTCGACCTCCTGCTCGATGATCTTGTCCATCTCCGCCCCATGGTGCCTTTTTTTCTGCTTCACCGGCCTCACGCTGAGGTCGATGTTTAGCCGGTGCTCGATCACCTCCGAACTTATTCCAGTTAACTCCTCTGCTGTATAGGCAAAGACATCAGCAAACTCCCTGACCAACCGGATCAGCCTCGACCGAATAGGCTCTTCCAGCTCCTTTCCGATCCTAAACTTTTTCCCTTCACACCCCTCGATCATTTGAATCTCCTCGACTTCTTTTCCCGGTTGGATATCCATTTTCTCCTTTCCTTTCTCCACTTTCTGTTTATCCTCCTTCGACCTCGAGCTGCCTGGTCGATTAATCTCTCCCCCCTTGATTCAGCCTGCCTCTTCGCCAACTGCTTATTATTGCTAACTATTGTTGGATAGCAACTCCTCAAAGTGAGCTGATCCCCGACAATCTCCCCTACGTTTTCGCCCACTGGATATTTGATCGTCATGTGGTACGTGGATACGACCGCCTGGAATGCATTCAAGCTCGTCCGCCCCATGATGACGTTATAGGATGACTCAGCCCCTACGACCACAAATCTCACCATGCGCACCTTCCTCAGCTCTCCTGACCCTAGTGCCACGGGCAAACTGACCTCCCTCATTGGCATAACTTCTCCTCCATTAAAGCCATAAAGCGCCGTGGCTACCGGCTTCAGTTCCATGTTCAGCTCCTTGTTAATCTGCACGAAACAATCATAGAACATGACATCTACCGAACTCCCGGTATCAATAAACACCCTCTTCACGTCAAAGCCTGCAACTTTCGCTGTTATCACCAAAGCGTCATTGTGCGGTAAAACTACCCCCTCGGCATCCTCCGCCATGAAACTTATCACCGGCATACGCGTCGTAATTCCCACCTCCTCTCTCTTTCTCTTCACTACTCGAGCATGCCCCTTTCTAGCCCTGTTCGAGTCACCATCTGTCGGCCCTCCAGAAATCATGTAAATCGTTCCTCTTTTCCGCGGGGCTTCTCCTCCTTGTCCCTCTCTATCTCCCTCCTTTCTCGACCTTTTTTCTCGACCATCCCCACCATCTCCTTCTCCATCTCTATCACTCCTCTCCTCGGAATCATCCCTACACCTCCTCCTGCCTCTCCCTTTCACCCTGTCATGATAGACGAACTCCTTCAGATATCCTGCCCGAATCAACCTCTCGATCTCATCTTTCAAATGCCGGCAGTTCTCCGTGGTGTGGCCGTAATCCTTGTGAAATCGACAATACAAATCCGACCTGGGTCGAAGCGGACCGGTGAACCTTGTCTTTGGCCAAGTCACATCCTCAGTCGACATCTTCTGCTCCATGGCCTCGAGCACTTCTGTCATATCTTTCCTCAAAGGCGTAAAGTTGTGGTACCTCTGCCTCTCGAACACCATCGGCCTCCTCTGCCATTCATCTCTTCTTTCCTCTTTCGCATCCCTACTTTCTCTTCGAAGAGACGCCCTCCTCTGCTCGTTCCTCTTGGGCGAATTCCTCCCTGGTGATCTCCCTCTCGGCCGGCTCTGCTCCTTTTTTGGTTCTGGTTGAGCCACCCCCTCGAGCTTTGCAAACTCCATCTCCATCTCCTCCAGATTAATGTACTTCCTGCATCGCTTTAGAACGTCCTCATATGATCGAGCTGGGGTCTTGGCCAAAGAAGTTCGGCAAGGCCCTGCTCGAAGACTCCTTATCAATCCTCCTGCTTTCACCCCATCCGAAGCGGAGTGCACCTCCAAACATGTTTGATTGTATCGAGCAACATACCTCCTCAACGACTCCTTCTCACCCTGTTTCATCTGTTGGAACCCACGAGGATCTCGATATGCACAAATCACGGACAAACATTCAACATAAACCTATGCGCAGCGGATCTAAAGGTTTGATGAAGAAAACTTACTGCTTAAAACTTATGTAGATCTGGCTGGCCCGGACAGTTGACCGCAAATCAAATCTTCTCAGAATCGAACAAACTTGACCAATCCAGAAAGCTGACGTCACGGCGAAGTCAACGGCGTTGACCGATCGGAAAATGGACCTTCCACGCGCTCTCACGAGCGCGAGTGACTCTTGGCAGCTGCTCCATTCCGGCGGCGCGTGCGGCGGCGGCTGGCGGCGATCTCGACGGCGATCTCTTCGTCTCGTCATCCTGGTCGTCGTGTTATGGTCACTTGCTGGTTTTGGTCTTCGGTTTGGATGTACGATCAGAATCTCTATATACCTTAAGATCTTGTACTGTATTCTCAAACAGCTTTCTAGATCTTGTATCAGTGGAGCACAAGAAATAGAAGAACTCCTTGGAAGAGAGAGAAAGAGGGGCTGGACGTGTTTCCCAAGGTGTGGGATTGTTCTTTTTTCTTCCATGAGCCTAATGCTGTATATATAGAGCTACAGTAGGGACCCTAAGGGGAATAGGATAAGGGCTTCATATATATTAATACTGTGGAGCAACCGCACAATTAATATATTAATAATATTAAAGTCCACCACAATAATATTATTGCACTCCCTTCACCTATCCCAAATTACATTTGAGACTCCTTATTATAATTATCTGATTTACCTCCCAATGTTTAAGATATAATGTCCATTAATTAATTCGATCACTAATAATCAAGAATTAATTAATATATTATATTACCGAAGCTAGCGCTCGCTCATAGCATTCATATTATGCCGGAATAAATCCACCTGCAGGGTTTAGCATAATATTCCTTCATGAACTCACTTCGGGGACATCATCATACTAACGCACATGGTGACCGTAAATATCCTAATAGCACATCGAACACATAATGTTATTACCCAATTCATTAAGTATGTCGACCCGGCTTGGATCTCACCCAAAGAATCAAAGCAACAACAATTTGCCTATTTAATATCTTACGGGTTAAGAGCACGCAATAATTAACCGAGGCCTAGTTCGTTTACGAAGATTAGTAAAAAAAGAACATCCCTCTCTGGGATCCTGTTAAATACATAAATGTACTAGTCAACTAATCGGTCAAGACAAACCGTACGGTTGACACTACAACCGTTCTGATGGGTTGTTCAATTCCATCTAGGTTGTGAACCAACGATTCTTGTTTCGCAAGTAACTGATATAGTGATCTTCGGTACGCCCGATGACGACCCACTTAACTACATGAAAAACAACAGAACGTGGAACTTTTTTAACCAAACATAATTCTCATTCATCAAGGAATAACAAGTGTCATATCCACTAAAGCAAAGTTTAAGTATATAACACCAACAATCTCCCACTTATACTTAAAGCTGCCGCTTTACTAGTATAGCCCTATCAATCCGTATCCTAAAAGACCTATGCCGATCCTATCACCATACATTTGACT
>CACSLK010031729.1:1789543-1810153 GCA_902706635.1 Striga hermonthica | reverse complement strand
GAAAGCACCAATGATGAAGACTGTGTGTCTCGATTGCCGACAAGCAGCTCCCGCGCCTTAAATCGTTCGATAGGGGTTAGGAAGTCGCACACTCGCAGCCTTTCTAACGATTATAATTGCAAAAGAAATCAAGAAGAAAACTAGAGCAAAGAGTTTGAACAAAGTTCGGTTTTTTTATTTAGAAGAATCAATGATAAAATTAACAAGAGGAAGGGCCTTTATATAGGCATCAACTAGATCAAGTCCTAATATAACTATAACTCTAATACAGTAATAAAATATTAAGTATCCTATCCAAACTAGAAAACAAGGAAATAAAATATTAATCAAGCTATTTAACTTATTTCTTGCTTGCGCCCCAAACCGCCTTGCCCCGCGTCCGCGTTGTCTAATCCTCGTGCACCCAGGTAAGTATGCGCGTGCACCTCGTCGCCTGCGCGTTCAAACCCGCGTCCGTCCCCGATAGTGTCGCGCGCGTCGTCTCCCGTGCGCGCGCGTCCGTCCGCATATCGCACCTCGCTGGCACGGCGACTTAACCTCTTTCGCGCATGCCACGCGCGACTTACTGCATTCTTGAGTCTTCTCGTTGTGTCCGCATCATGCGCGCCGTGCGCGGCTACGCGTGCGGTTGCGCACATTGTGCATGTATGCATGCGTGCATAGTGCACCTTAAGTGCATTCACAACTTAACTTGGTTTCGACTTCGAACTTAGTTCCAAACATCTAAACTTTTAATAATTAATATCGATTAATAATGTCCGTTTATAAAATAAACGGTTCGGAAATTAATTATTGAATTTGACTCGATTAATAATTAACCGGATAAACTTTTCGACTTAAGGTCGAACTTATTTGCTGAAAATGAACGGAATCAATAAAAAAAAATACATCACTTTATTAACAAGAAGTTGGGTTATTACAGAAAAATTCTTAAAAAGAATTTAATGTTGGCTTAGAATAATTACCGTTCATTGGGAAACTACGAGTAAAGAGGCACGACTCTGGCTTTTGAGATTCGGTCTCTCCTCGTAACTACTAACATTGTTTTGCCCAATTTGTTCAAAATCCAAACCTTAACTCCAAAGCCCAAATTCCAAAATTAAAAGCCAAAATATCATTATTTTTCTATTTTCTTTTCCTTTTCCATTTTCCTTTTTCCTCTCTCCCCCTTTATTTTTCTCGACACTTCCTTTCATTTTTGCTCATTTTTCTCTGTTCGCAGACCAAAAATTTCTTGGTCGTGGCGATTAGAGATGGCCGCTGGCTCTTGAGCTGACAACAAATCGATGGACTCGGCTTGGTTTCTAGGCTGAGGCTATAATCGATCGGTCGAGAGTGGTCGACAACATTTACGGGCTGATTTGAAGGTTGGCGATTTGAGGTTGATTATCAACCTATCAGGTTGAGATTGTTTGCTTGATTGAAAATATGGATCCAATTGAATATGAAGATTTTGGTTTATAACACCTTGGTCACTCTGATATCTTTGATGTTGCTCGAAGGTACGTGGAGATATGGGTTTGAGAGAAGGTCGTGGGCTTGAATGTGTTTTGCTGTAAATTATGTTGTGCCATAAAGAACTCTCTCGGCAGAAAAAATTTGTAGGAGAGAAAAAACGTGTACGATGCAATTTGATGGGGAAGAAATAATGAGGATTTTTGGGTGGTTTGAGCTTTACCAAAATAATAGACTAAAATTGGTACAGAATAGGAGATAAGTTGCTGGCAACACGGCAAAAATTTTGAGCTAAAAAATCTCTCCAAATTCACATTAATAATGGGCCGAAATAAACTCTCATTGGGCTTGAAATGCTAAAGTAAATAATCGGTCCAAGAAGTAGAAAAAAATTAATTATGAAAAGTCCACAAACAGATTTAAGAGTGGTAAACGACGAACGAATGATTAAGGATTGACGAGAATAATAGATAGACCCATTTACTAAATAAATTGACGGAGCCAACCAGTCAATTGCAATGTCTTAAACCATAGCTCGATATCGAAAAATAAAATAAATTAACCGGCACTTACATGTATAGATATATCACACCATAATATATATAAATCAAGCAATTAATATCACTTAGGCAATTAATTCGAAAAATAATGATAATGCCAATAAATAATAATTCGAAAATAAATCCAATAATTGAACGGGTTAAATCTGAACTACGCGATTAAACCGAAATCGCCGAACGACGAATATTTTAAAATAAAACTATTGAGTACCTAAACCCATCATTTAAGTACCTCACGACTAAATAAAATAAATATAATCTCATAAATAAAATTTTATAAATGGAATAAGTCCGAGAAATTCTATAAATCAAACGGGGCCTTACAATACGTTGGATTGATGAACGTTTTTGGAAAAACCCGATGAGTGATAATACCTTTGTGATGATTATCGATATGGTGAAATGTGTATGAAATTAGATAATGATATCCCTTACAAAAAATCGGGTAATAAATCCTTGTTAGTTTTATGAAATGATTGAGTAATGCCATTAAAAGTTTTTAAGTCGAAAAATGAATTTCGAAATTAATTGCAATTTTGGATAAGTCATGGATTATTTCTTAAAATCAAAGTGGGGCGTTACACGAGCTCTATCTCTCTCCTTTTGTGTGTAGCATTCGCGTATTAAGCTTCTAAAATTGCTAAACAACTTACTTCATGGTCATTTGCAATATCAAAACATTTCAGACATTGCGAGAAGAATTTAATCAGGACTGATAGGGAAAACATTCAACATATTTGGATTCAAACTTCAACTTCAGAAGAGTCTCAAAACACGCAAAGAAGGAAAAATTAAAAGGATTCCAACGAGTTCACAGAAAATAAATCATGATCGAAGATATACGACGAATGTAACTAACTAAACTACGCTTCTCCTTTTTCAAAATTGGTGTGGATAAAACTTAGCCTCCAGAATCTCCTTGAGTCGATATCATGTCAGCTCAGCATGTTCATCCTTCGTCCTCAAATGCAGTAGTCATTCTACAAACCTCTGGCTGCACTGTGAATCTGAAACTCGGCACATACGACCTTATGTTGGTCGGAACATCACTCGAAAGATTCGCTCCATCCTGCGAATCCAGCCACCTACAGCCATCTGGCCCTTCTCTCTAGTGAAGGCTGGAGGTGTGAATGTCCAGAACTAGGACACGACTATGGCATGTTCCCGCTCTGCGGGTGGGTTCGGAGTGGCATTCTCGATAGCCAATTACAATTGATTAGAACATAACAGTATAGCCAATTAAGAAATAGCTACACTATACTTAATGAATTTATTAACAAATTGCCGAAAACACCTAGTTTGGCTAGAGTTCCGGTTTATACTTAAATCTTTTATGTTTTGAATAGAGTTTTGCTTTAGTCTAGAGTTTGGACATAGCTCAACATTCTAGAAATCTGACTAGGGTACTCATTCTTATTAGAGGATAGATTTTATGCCCCTAAGATCTCATGCTATATGCTCATGCACTTGCAAAAACAAAACTAGTTCAGGTGACTTACCTCGGAGTCGGCGCGGCGTAAGCGTGGCATGGTCATGTTTTTCTAAAACTTTCTTTATAAGTATACTGAAATGCTATCTACGCTCTGATACCAGATGTAAAACCCCGTCTGCTATTATTAAAATCAGAGTAAATTTTTTGTGCTATAATTGGAAAGCATTGATCTAATTTTCGAAAACTCTTATTAATTTTTCGAAAGTACTTTAATGTATATCTGTTGGATGCTACTACACTTAAATCTTTATCTCTTTAAAGACTCTAGGAATATATGCATCTAACTATACTCTTACTGTCCCCCGGACTCTGGACCGCTAATTCATGCATAGTCTAAAAGTCTGAAATATGAAATACAAGTTTGAAATGCAGAAGCACTTAATAATTCGAATTCACAAACATACATAATTAATGCAAACATTCTCAAATATACTACATGATATGCTCATCAAAATATCCTCATGCTTATGACCACCACCACATATCCAGCTCACGCGCCACGCGGGACTCCGCCACCTGAAAAATGGTTAATGGTGGCGTAAGCATAACATACAATTAATATGATAAGCACATCACAACCAATCCATACATCTAATATGAATAAACACATCTGTAATGCCCGTTTATTTATTTACACAAAAAAAATAAACTGGTTTTAATAAAAAAAAAAAAATAACTTAAAAAGAAAGATTCATTTTGTCCAATTTAAACTAAACGGACATTACTTGAAAACTATTGTAGTGCCCCATTTGTTGCAGATGAATTATTGATTTATTTATTTATTTTTATTATTCTAATTTATTTTATTCGTGCTCGATTATTAATTCCTATGTGACTATATGCTCGTAATTGTTTAAATGAGAAATTTTAACATCGAGCGAATTGTTAAATTATTTTAAATTATCAATCGAACCGAGCTTCGAGTCTAGCCGAGATTTATAAATCGATCGCACGACCATCGAACCGGTCTAAAAACCCCATGCCTATCTCTCGCCAACGTCTCACGCTCGACCCGTGCAATGACCAAGTCGCACCCGCCCGCGTAGCATCCGCCCGACCCAAGACCCGTTCTCATGCATGCAATCCTTTAGCTTTGAATTTTTTAAATCAATTTTTGTAACCTCAATCCTATAATATCAGCCTTTACGTGAGAGCCTTGACCATGTTATTAGGGGGAGGTTACAAAGTTGATGATCATTTAAGAAGGAAGACTGCCCTCTTCTCTTCCTCATTTATCCCCTCTCCCTCTCTCTTTCTCGCTATCTCTCTCACTCTCTTCTCTAAATTTTCAGAGCTTTCCCCTCTCTTTTCTCTCATTGTTCGTCGGAGTTAAATCGCCACAAGCCTAAAAAAAATCATTCGTCGCGTGCCCTCCGCCACCGCACTCACGCTAAATCCGTGCCTCGCTAACCCGCGATCGCCAAGGGCCTCGCCAATCTCTCCGTTGCATGTCCGTTCCACGATCAACGAGCCACCGAGAGACATCATCTTCACCGTAAGCGAGCCAAGCAGACGAGTTCCCCGCCCTTAGGACCAATACCCGCGTCGTGACAATGCCTTGTTCTCTTTCGCCCCTTGGTGTTTGGTACTTCACTAAACTCCATGTATATTACGTGTTTTATATGTGTTATTGTTGATCATATGATATTATATGGTTCATTTGATTTAAAATGTTAAGATATGTTATTATATATACTTTTAAAATATTAGATCTATAGGGTTTAATGTGAAACCCTTATGATATGATTTGAACTCGTGGAGATCTCATGGATTTTGAAACATATGTGTGTCCTTGTGATGCTGGTTTTGACCTTGTGTCATTTGGAGTTGTAAATCTTTAGTTATGAATTTTGAAATATATGTGGCCGTTCTGATTTGTATAATTCATGATAAATTGAATTGTAGTCCACAAATTCTGAAATTTGGATATGTTGTTCCCCTGATGTGTTTTGATCTGGTGTTAAAATTTTATAATCTTAGGAATCCATTTGATAGGGTAAATGCTTAATTGAGTATTTCTGTTGAATATTATATAGGAAAAAGCTCTCGTCCCCAAAAATCGCTCTCATCCCCAATATCTGAAACCTAGCTCTCGTCGACGGTAATTGGTGCCCTCTCAGCGGCCATCCGGCTTGCCGGTGGCCTGCTTACCACCGGGCATCCATGCCGCTATCTGCGACACTTTCATCTCTCATTCTCTCGCCGTGGGGCATGGTGCTCTGACGTGTTTCACAGTTTCACCGCCCTGTGAGTCGTGGGGCTGGTGTTTCAAGGTGGAGAGGCTAGATGGAGTGTGGTAGTAGCAAATGGAAGCGGCTTGTTAGGTTGCGCCGTCCCTGTTCTTGCCCCTCCTTTTCAGCCTTAGTTGACGGCCTTTTCTCCAGTCTCTATGGTATTGAAGGTTTTCGGTTCAATTTTCTATTTTCTGGCGCTTTGGAGTGGCAGCAGGAGGGCTTCGGTCCGTCATTGGGGGCTGGGTGGGGAGGTTGGATCAAATCTTTGGTCAGATTGTCTCCTTCTACCGGGCTGGTAGATATTCCCGTTTGCGGGACTTTGGTTTTGGCTGGAGTCTGGCTTCTGGCACCTCGGTTGTGCTGGGGTTGTGGGTCGGGTCTTGCGGGCTGGGTGGATAGTGGTTTGGTTCGGGCTGAGTTTGTTCCGTCGGGTAGGGCCAGAGCGGCTGATCCTTGAGGTTGTTCATTCCCTTTCTCCTCTTGCTCGGTTTCTGAGTTTGTGGGAGGCCGTATGTTCTAGGAGTTGGCTAGATTTGTTAGGCAATTTTGGGACGGTATTGGAATGACTAGTGGTGTTAGTCTGTTGGGGGGTGATTGTCACTTCTTGCGGTCGATGCGCGGGTCAGTTTCTATTGGTTTGTTTAGAGGCTAGGGTCTTCGTCTTGCTAAGCCTTCTGCAGTGGCAGGCGTGGTACCAGAGCTTCGGAGCTCTCCTAGGAGCTGGCTTTGTCTGTTGTCTGGACGAATGTTCCTGCTGAGGGCGGCTTATGTTTTTGTTTATGTTTATTTAGGTTGTTGTCTTTGTTATTGTGGGTTGTTGTTGTTTGCTCTTGTTTTGTGTTGTCAGTTTTTTACGTTTGGGTCGTTGGCCTCGGTTAGCCCATGTGTGACTTTATTATCCTGTTGGGACCGTACACTCGGGCATTGGGGTCTTTTTGTTGTTTGTTTTATTCTCCCCTTGGGAGTTTTTAGTGTAGTCGTGTTTTGTTTGTTGGGTCGGTTCTAGGCAGACTTCGGTCCTGTCCTCCCATTATATTCCACTGTTGGCTGCTTGTATTCAATTATTGGCTGGCTATATTCAGCTCGTGACTGTACCTTTTGCACATTTGTGCTCTTTTATGTAAAAATCTCTATCGTTCCTGAAAAAAAAAAAAATATTTTTCTGATGGAACTTATATAAAACATGAAAAATCGATTCCTTGATAAAAATGCCAGAAACTTGATTTATATGTTCATTTGATATTATTCTATGTGATGTAAAAATCCCAAGATTTATTGAATTCATTATGTTAAGTTTTTGTTGAAATCTTGAAATCTGCTGAATCTTACAATAATTTTCTTAATTTGTGTGTTTAGTGTTTTTACATGGAAATTTTGTATGTTGTTCCCCGCATAATGAAGTTATTTGCATAAAAATTGTAGGTATTAAATCATTCATTAGGTCAGACTTTAAATCCATACTTGTTTTTACTGAAATCTTGTTTTAATTTTATTTGTCTGGTCAACTAGAAAATGTGATTTACTGGTCATATTTCTCAAAAAATAGTTCATCATGTTAAAGTATGAATTTTAATGTGATATTTCATGAATGTTGCTCCCTATTGATGTTTTATATGTGTTCATAATTTGGAGTCGAACCCTCGCGTGGATTTTGAGATAGCCCGATTAGTACACCGATTTTTGGACTTTTTCCCAAACCGTTGACCTCAATTGACCCCTTTTGACTTTTGTTGGACTTGGTCAACCCTTATGTGAATATTATGTGCTTTTCCTATACAGGGTTTCGAGTCAAGTCAAATGTTCCATAACTCCACGAGAATTTCCACGAGCCACTTAGTCGACGTGTTCGACTAAGTTTTTGTGTTCATTGGATTGGATTGTAATCGAGAGGTCATCTTGATTTTGTGTAGGTGTTTTGAGGTATTGACCTCACCACTTTTTCGAGCCTCGTACTTTTGATTTGTCGCTGCAATCATGTGGGTACATTTATGTTGTATCAATAATTATCGCACTCGTTATTTCGTATAAATGTTCATTTCGATAGTTGTTGTAGCATGAGGACAATAGGCTAAGTGTCCCGTTGATAGTGCCTTTGATGAATGCATAAGCAGTGAGAGGTCACCTGCCCTGTGTATCCGGGAGGAGGACGCCCCAAACCATTGTATCCGAGGGGGAGGGGGGAGAATAACCCCACTTTCTCTTTGAAAGGATCCCTCGCCCGTTGTACCCTGGTGGGGAAGGTTTCCAGTTACTCCTTGCCGATGTCTGATTGAAAGGTTGTTGTATGTACATAGGAGGTGTGCGATAAGGCCGTGTAGGAAGTTACCGGGTTGACTAAAAAAAAAAGTCTTCTCCGAGCCGCCCGACGATTGAGGGACTAGATATCCTCCGGAGAAGATCGACAACAACAAAGAGCTTGGATTCTATGCATACTTTATTTATGGTTTTGAATCTTTATGCGAGATATATTGTGCGGTAATGGTGAGCGTACTGGTTTTGCTCACCCCCATTGTTTTTTCTCTTTGTCTCCTCTTTCTTTATTTAGGTTGAGCTTTGCTGGCGTCAACGGTGAGAAGACTATCGAGTGGTGGTCATTCGATGTTGCATTATTTGTGTCCTTGCTTCCGCCTGTTATTTTGTTGAAACTACTTGTTTTATTTTTGGATAATTATGCTTCCACTTTGAAAACCATGAGTAGGCTCGGATGAACCGTTAGATCATGTTGAACTATTTGTTGGTTTTGGAACTTATGAATATTAATTGGATTCTATAACTGTTAGTTTATGCATGCATAGATTTAATATGTTTGTTCGTATTTGTTTAATTGTTGTTGGTAGTTAAGTAGCGCCCGTTGTGAAATAAGTTTTTAAATTGAGATTTTGCAAAAAATTAACTCTAATTTTTATAAATAAATTAAGTAAATTTCTTAAATAAAAAAGGGCGTTACAGTATGGTATCAGAGCTAGTCTGCATTTTTGTAGACTATATCTTGTGTTTGTGTGTTTAAATGACCATTTGACAACTCGCTTTCGTCTCACCACACCATCTCGAGGTTTGTCTTTGGTATCTCATTGTGATTGTTTATTGATGTATATGGGGCTTAGGATCTTATCCCTCATTTTCATTTAAATGGGTGGACTCTAGTCGCATTTGAGATTAGTTACGACCCTAGAAACTTTATCTCTATAAGTTTCGAGTTAGCACTTTGAGCGAGTTATCTCATTTATAGTTGAGATTTGCATATAGCTTTTCTGGTGACCAACGTCAGGATGCCTTATTAAGATTAGACAATCGAGAAATTACAAATGTGTTGAATCACTCAAACGTCTGGGGCAGCTGACGAGTGGACCGGAGGAGCAGTGGTGGAATCCAATCACTGGAGTACGATGATTGGGATTTAAAGCTTCGAAAGAGATGTCAACCGATGCTGAAGATTTCCGTTATTCAATGGATTATTGCTAACGCGACTCTCGAGGATGGTAAAACCTCGAGGAAAGCAATGGCTACTGTAGCGCCCCATTTGTTTCGGATTATTTTGAGATTAATATTTATTTTATTTATTTTCGATTATTTATTTGGACTCGATTAGTTAATTTCTATGTGATTATATGCTCGTATGTGCTTAAGTGAATCTATTTTCTTATCGAGTCGAGTAATTAAATTAATTTTCAAACAGAGTATCGAACCGAGTCGGACTTTTAAATTTTAATTCATGCACTAAGGACCGGTCCCATAACCGCGCGCACGTCCTCGGCCTGTGCACCCGCTCCCCCAAGCCGCGCGCCCCGCACCGAGAGACACCTGTAATGACCCGTTTGTTTATTAGAATTTTCTGAATTTTATATAATAATTTATTTGCTTATAATTAAATTATTGCCTTGTCTATTTATATTTGCTCGTTATTGTTATTCAGTGCTTGTTTTTGTTTGTCTTATTTATCTGCTTATATATTGAATAGCTATGTAGTTATATTTATGTGATTATTAGGGGTTTATTTATTTTATTTATGTATTAGAAATTATTTGAATTATTAGAATTAGAATTTATTTGTTTCGGCGATTTTTAGTTTGATCGCGTTGTATTGATTTCGATCCGTTTCGATCCCTTGTCGAATTTTGAACTTGAACCTCGTTAGCATCCCTTGTCGGCCCATTTTCTATTCTTAAATAATGGCCCTTTAGATTTTAAACCGACTCTTTAATGGTGCCTTTAATCCAAGTTTTTGCTTTAAATTTCAAACCAATAAAAAACTAATTTAGTGAGGATTCTTTTACCTTGAAAATCTCCTTTGACTGGCCAAAAATATATCTCCTTAATGTGCCTTTAATCCTATTAATTTTGGGTCAGCAATCATATTTATTTCCCTCTCTCTCTAATCACACGCTCTATCTCCTTCGCCCTCTCAATCTGTAACGCCCCGTTTGAATTAGATTTTTTTTTTTGAGATTATTTATTGGTTTATTATTGCTTATTTATATTATTATTATTAGTAAATATTTATTTGTGATTAAATGTCTAATTGTTTTAAATGCCTCTTATATTATATAAAAATATATTGTGTGTATTATAAATATAGATAATCCGGATTAATTTATTTTGGTCGTCAATCGAATCGATCGGGAGTTCTTCTTATTTCATTTATCCGCAACCCAATTGAAAATTATTTCTAGCTCATAAGTTTATTGATTTATTTTTTTGGGCCATTTGAGAAATTAAATTCACTAAGCCCAAATTCCTTTTAAAATCTTGGCCCATTAAGAATCAAATTTATTCTTCGCCCAATTGAGTTATTAGCAGCAGATCCATTTACTCTTCTTCCCAAGTTGCGACCGAGTCGCCTTATCCTCTCTCTCGTTCAAAATTCCGTTCGCAATTTTCATGGAGGATCTTCTCTCACGTTCTCTCCTTGTGTTCATATATCTCGGTAACTGGAGGGTTAATCTCATCTCAGAATCATTCAAACCCTTTTTCAGTACCAAATTCGCAACTCTGTTCTGTGAAAAAAAAAGAAATCAGTACCTGCAACTCCGGTGAACCTCCATTATTTCTGGCGAAAATCATCGTCTACGTCCACCGGAGCAACCAGAAGTCATCGTCTCTTGAGCCAGCAGCTTCCATTCGTCCACTCGAGCCAACAACCGGCGTTCACCATTAAAGTCGGCGAAACCTTCCACTACCGGCGAATAACACGGCGACCTGCAACTTCTCACCGGCGTTCAACCCAGTGAGTTGCTCCTCGCGAGGAGTCCCCTTAGCCCCGTGTTCAGAGGTTGCGTTCCATCGAGCCTCCGTTCACCCCGTTCGTCCAACCCGCTTTCCGATAGCTCGTAGATTCCCGAAGACGGGTAATCTTTCGAACCTCCTCGTTATATTTCTGTGTATATTCGTTGATTATCTTTCCTGATTCCGAGCTTTGATGTTCTTTTTGGTTCGTTCGTAAATTTCAAATATTTATTCGTGTGGAATCTTGGATCGTCGTGGACATGTTGGAACTCTCGTCCGTATAAACAAACTCTTTGTATTGTTGTGATTAATTTGTTAAGTGCGAAGTCTCGTTTTATTGTTTCAAGCATCGCCATCGTTGTTGTGTCATTCATTTGTTTTTTAAACTACTTATTGTCGTTTCAACTTTCGACCCTTTAGACCCGATTTTAAATGGTTTTCGAAACTTTGTAAATGTGTTATGTTCGTAGATGTTTTATATTCTCGACACGGTTGCCGTTAGTATTGTTGTTGTCAAACTCAATAAAGTTCTGTCAGTCTGCTTGCAATTTCGCAGCTCTGTCCTCAGTCACAGATGTTTGTTTAAATTCAGTAAAAACTTGAGTTCATAAAAATCACAACCCGGCGTTTGGTGCAGTGGCGCCCAACCCTTGTTTCCCTGCAAGAGGTCAGCAGTTCGAAACCAGACCTTGAGTTAGCTATTATTTAGTTTTCTATTTTTCCCAACCTATCTGCTCCTTAAACGCGCGGGCTGTCCCGGCCCAATACCAGCCCGCACGCAGCTCGTTTCTTCTCCCAACAGCAGCAGGTGTTCGGCCCGCGAGCCCGTGATCCAGCCCGCAGGCCTCCGTTTCGTTCTCTTGGCAGGCCATGTTTTGGGCCATTGTCTCCCCTCAGCCGCGACCCAATTAGAGCGTGTTACCCAAAAATGCTGGCAGCTTGGGCCAGTGTTTAAGCAGTCGGCCCAGTTCGACTTTCTAAGCCTATTATTGGGTTCCGGAGTCTATTTTTCGTACCGTTTTTAATTTTAAAAATTATTTTCAAATAAGAAATATCTTTGAAAATTTATTTTAAGTCTCGAGACTCTAATTTTGGTTCCCGAGTCCTATTTTTCCAAAATGAGAGAGTTCCAAGTCCACGAAAAATCCGATTAAGACCCTTAAGTCTTAATTTTTATTAAGTATGGGTTCTACATTAAATTTGAGTAGTGAGATAGATTATTGATATATTTTCTCGTATAAATGTAGGTGTTTTAGGAGTCTAGCCTCATCCTACGTACTTGCTTTTGTGTGCCATTTTCTAACGAAATTTCCAGGTGGGTCTTATTTAAATTGTCTATGTCATGAATGATGAATGTTTATATTTGTGGGTATGATCTATGCATGAACATGAAATATGTAGCCTATCCATGCGTGTTGTTACGACCTTCGGTACGGTTACTCTCGTCGATGTAATACAATTGCCCTTATGAGGCAAGTCTCCTTAAGTCCTGATATGGTCGTGCCCTTGCGAGGTACGTAAGCCCATATGGAAGGCCGTGTCCGTAGCGTGGCATGTAGTCCCGCTTCGGGTAATGAATTCCCGTTCTTTGGCTAGCGATAGATGTGCACAGGAGTAATGTGGTTGTTGTAATTTTGATAGCAGACGAGATATGATGTGATTATTTTATTTTCATGCTGCGACCATACAATGTTGTTATTCATGTGCATAGTATTGAGCACTACGTTCATTTTGTGCTCACTCCCACCTGCTCTTCACGGATGCAGGTTAAGCAGGTGCCGGATGACGGGGGAGGACGAGTGGGTCGGTCTTGATTTATGTTTTTATGATTATGCTTCCATTATGAATAAAATGTGGTCCTTGAGACGTGTTGAACTGTTTTCAAAACTTGTCCTTTTTTGGATTATCGGACCCTTTTGTTTAGATATTCGTATTGGAGTTATTTATTGAATATCATGTGTTTTTGATTATGCGTGCTATATTGTTTAGCTAATAATCATGTGGAATTGATGTTTTACAGGTTAATGAAAACCATGTGAACAACCAGATATGACTTGGTTGATTTTAAATGTTTGAATAACGCCCATGTTTTTGAAAACGAGTTCAAAAAATTATGTACTAATTTTTGGAAGTCCGAAATTTCGTTAAAATCAAAGTGGGGTGTTACAGTTTGGTATCAGAGCCAGTCTGCGGTTCTGTAGACTGGGTTATATGTGATTATGTGTTTAGACCTTGTAATATGACCACTCGTCTCCGTCACTCCGCGCTGCTTAAGGTATGTTTTGTTTAAGTATTAATGAAAATACTTGATATGTGAATGGTATGCTTGTGGCAATGAAACTACTTGTGTTTAATTTGTGATTTGGGGCTTAGGATCTATCCACCTTGATTTACTCAAACTCTAGTGTTTATTGGCGAATTCTAGACTTCTGTGATTATGATTATTTTGTTCGTTTTGTGCTAAACCTTGTTCGGCTTATTTAATGTAGTATCATGAATACCCGCAACAACCATAACTGTCAGCCATCCCCGTCTCCTTCTCCGCCTCGTCGTCATCACCTGGCCCCTCCGGCCATGGACCTTACTCAGCTCATAGTCTAGTTTCAGAGGATGAATGCACCGACCTTCGCGGGGACTGAGAGTGGATCAAAGATCTGGATAAGATTTTCGCTGTACTTCCGCTTCCGGACCGACAACGTGTATCTCTCACAGCTTATCAGATGAAGGAGGACGCTTCTGCTGGTGGATTGACCACTGGGCGGAGCTTCATGCTCTCACTTGGGAGCAGATGAAGATGATGGTGCGTGGCAAATTCCTTCCCCAGAGCTTTTGGGATAGGATGGAGCATGAGTTCTACCATTTGCAGCAGGACAGCTCCACTGTGGATGAGTATATTCGTACTTTTACCCGGATGTGTCTTTTTGTGAGTGACTTGGTGAATACCGATGCCAAGAAGGCTCGCAAGTTTCTCAAGGGGCTCAATCAGAGGATCCGTGAACTGGTGGGGAGTCACGGACTGATGTCTTTCGCCGACACTGTGAGTCGGGCTCAGGAGGTGGAGAGTTGTCTCATCCCAATAGCTCCGGTCCCTTCATATTATCATGCCTCCCAACCTTCTCAGACCATTGTTCAGCATGCTCAACCCATCTCATCTGTGCCGCCCGGCTCTAGTTCGGGCAAGAAGAAGGCAAATTCCCACAGGGATAACCGGAAGGGAAAGCGAGGAGGTCCCGACCGGCACAATCATCCCTCTTCTGGCAACCGAACCTGCAAGAAATGTGACAAGTACCATAGAGGCGAGTGCTTAGCCGACCAGCGAACCTGTTTCAACTGCAACCGTCCGAGCCATTATGCCAGTGTCTGTCCGGAGCCCATGAGGCAGCAGCAGTTCCCTCAGCAGCAGCAGCAGTACTTCCCTCAGCAGCAGCAGCTTCCCCCACCGCCACCTCATCAGCAGCAGCAACCCCACTGTTCCAGCAGAGGGTGGGGGACAGGCCCGAGTCTATACCATTACCCACGATGAGGTCGCTCGACACAGGTACTATGTTCGAAATGCTTTATATCTCCAGCGTACCTGTCTTTGCATTGTGTGATACCGGTGCTACCCATTCTTTTATCTCTTCTTGTTGCTTGGAGGCCTTGTCTATTAGCACTGTGAGTTCTTGTGATCCTCTCGAGGTTAGTCTAGCCTTGGGAAAAATTATTATCTCTGATTCGATGGTTCACAATCTTTCTATTTGTATTGGTGGTCGAGTTCCGAAGGCCGACTTGTATGTAATTGAAATGCGAGACTTTGACGTGATCTTGGGCATGGACTGGCTCACTCGTTATCGAGCCGATATCAGGTGCCAGGAGCGCGAAGTCACCCTCTTTCCCATCTCCGATCTGCCTGTTGTGTTCTATGGGGTGAAGTCGAGTACTGTGCCTCGAGTCATCTCTTCTATGCAAGCTAGGAAGAGCCTTTCCAAGGGTACCTGTCAAGGCTATCTTGTTTCTTTTTTATCCGATGTTGTTGATGAGCGAGTACCCGAGAGAGTATCTGTCGTCTACGAGTACCTCGACGTTTTTCCAGACGATTTGCCTGGAGGACCGCCAGACCGCCAGGTGGAGTTCACCATTGACCTAGTTCCAAGAGCCGGCCCTGTTTCTAAGGCCCCTTATCGTATGGCGCCGAAGGAGCTTCAAGAGCTCAAGGCCCAGATCCAGGAGTTGCTCAAGCTCAGTTTTATCCATCCGAATGTTTCACCGTGGGGTGCGCCTGTCCTATTCGTGAAGAAGAAAGACGAATCGATGCACATGTGCATTGACTATCGGGAGTTGAAGGCCCTTACAGTCAAGAACAAGTATTTCCTTCCCCATATTGAGGACCTTTTCGAACAGCTGAGAGGAGCCAGCATCTTCTCAAAGATTGACTTGCGTTCTGGTTATCATCAGCTGAAGATCTGGGATTTGGATATTTCTAAGACTGCTTTTCGTACCCGCTATGGCCACTATGAGTTCGTAGTCATGCCGTTCGGACTCAGCAAAGCCCCAGCCATTTTCATGGACCTTATGAATAGGGTCTTTAACCCTTTCTGGACCAGTTTGTTATCGTATTCATGGACGACGTCCTTGTTTATTCCCGAGACATCGACCAGCACAAGGAACATCTGAGGATTGTGCTGGAGACTCTTTGCCATGAGAAGTTGTATGCTAAGTCCTCGAAGTGCGAATTCTGGCTAAAATGTGTGGCATTCCTTGGCCACATCATGACAGCTCAAGGCATTGAGGTGGATCCCGACAAGATTGAGGCAGTGAGCAAGTGGGATGCGCCAAGAAGTGCCGCGGATGTTCATAGTTTCCTGGGGTTAGCAGGATACTACAGGAGGCTTATCGAGGGCTTCTCGAAGATAGCCCAGCCACTAACCAACCTTACGAAGAAGGCCCTGAGGTTCGATTAGAGTCCTTAGTGTGAGGAGAGTTTCCAAGAGTTGAAGCGGAGACTCACTACCGTGCCTGTCCTATCCATACCCGACCCTACTTTGGAGTTCACCATTTATAGTGATGCTTCGAAGATGGGTTTGGGATGTGTCCTTATGCAGCAGGGGAAAGTCGTAGCCTATGCTTCGAGGTAGCTGAAGCCTCACGAGCAGAACTACCCCACTCATGATCTCGAGTTAGCTGCTGTCGTTCATGCCTTGAAGATTTGGCGACACTACCTCTATGGAGGCAAGTGTGAGATCTTTACCGACCACAAGAGCCTAAAGTACATTTTTACTCAGAAGGAGCTGAACATGCGGCAGCGTAGGTGGTTGGAGCTGGTCAACGATTACGACTACACCATTAGCTACCATCCTGGGAAAGCAAATGTGGTAGCCGAAGCCCTTATTCGGAGGAGATATGGCCAACTATCTTGCTTATTCACCGGGCAGGATGTTCTTCTTTGGAAGTTCGAGCGATTACAGGTAGAGGCAGTGGAGTCGACTTCGACAGCCGAGGGCGTGTAGGCCTCTTTGGTTGTGGGACCGACTCTTCGAGAGAGGATAGTCGCTGAGCAGCCGAATGACCGTTTCCTATGCCGGATGAGAGAGTTGTCGGAAGCCGGAAGAATTGGTGGATTTGCAGTCGCATCTGATGGGGCCTTGGTCTTCGAGGGTAGACTTTGTGTCCCGAAGGTGTGGGAACTGCGAAAGGAGATTTTGAGGGAGGCCCATAGTGCCCCGTACACCATCCATCCTGGTAGCACGAAGATGTATCAGGACTTGAGGAAGTCTTTCTGGTGGCGAGGCATGAAGAGGCAGGTAGTGAAGTTCGTGCATGGGTGCCTGGCGTGTCAGCAAGTGAAGGCTGAGCACCAGAAACATAGAGAGGGTTGTTGCAGCCCCTTGAGGTTCCCCTGTGGAAGTGGAAGTGCATCACCATGGATTTCTTGATAGGACTACCGAGTCGAGGGCCGGGCATGATTCGATTTGGGTGATAGTTGATCGCCTTACAAATTCTGCCCATTTTCTGCCAGTCCGGATGACCATGAAGGCGAGTGATTATGCCGAATTGTTCGTCAAGGATATTATTAAGCTTCATGGAGTGCCCGTGGAGATTGTTTCTGATCGAGATCCCAAGTTCACATGCCAGTTCTAGAGGAAGTTGCACCGAGGCATGGGGACGAGGATGGAGTTCGGTACAACCTTTCATCCCGAGACAGATGGTCAGTCGGAGCGTACGGTCCAGTACTTTGAGTATATATTGAGGGTTGTGGTCTTGGACCGAAGCCTGACTTGGGAGTATGCCCTTCCGCTAGTCGAGCTGAACTACAACAATAGCTACCACTCTTCGATCAAGATGGCCCCGTATGAGGCTTTGTACGGACGTAAGGTTCGGACTCCTTTGTATTGGGATGAGGTTGGAGAGAGGAGGATTACGGTTCCGTAGTTTGTCCAGAGTACTGCGGCGACCATTGAGGAGATTCGGATGACTATCAGGTCTGCCCAGGAGAGACAGAAGGTCTATTCCGACCGGAAGAGGCAAGAGCATGTTTATGCAGTGGGAGATCATGTCTTCTTGAAGGTTTCACCCATGAGAGGTGTGATTCGCTTCGGGAAGAAGGGGAAGCTTAGACCTCGCTATATTGGGCCTTTTGAGATCCTCGATCGAGTCGGGAACTTGGCGTATCGGCTGGCTTTATCACCAGACTTGTCGGGTGTGCACGACGTGTTCCATGTCTCGATGTTTCAGAGGTATGTGCATAATCCTGATCATGTGGTGGACTTCGGCGAGCTGCAGGTCGAGCGAGACCTTACCTACGAGGAGGTACCGGCAGCCATCTTGGACTGGAAGGTCCATCAGTTGAGGAACTGAGCAGTGTGCTTAGTGAAAGTGCAGTGGAGCCGACACGATGAGTCTGAGGAAACTTGGGGGAAAGAGGCCGAGATTAGGAGGCGTTATCCGAACTTTGAGTTTTTAGTTCCCCTTTGTATTTTTTATTGCTTTCTAGTTTATTTTCGAATTCCGAGGTCGGAATTCTTTGTAAGGTGGGTAGACTGTAACGCCCCGTTTCAATTAGAATTTTTTTTAGATTATTTTTTGGTTTATTATTGCTTATTTATATTATTATTATTAGTAAATATTTATTTGTGATTTAATGTCTAATTGTTTTAAATGCCTATTATTATTATATAAAAATATATTGCGTGTATTATAAATATAGATAATCTGGATTAATTTATTTTCGTCGTCAATCGAATCGATAGGGAGTTCTTGTTATTTCATTTATCCTCGGCCCAATTGAAAATTATTTCTAGCTCATAAGTTTATTGATTTATTGTTTTGGGCCATTTGAGAAATTAAATTCCCTAAGCCCAAATTCCTTTTAAAATCTTGGCCCATTAAGAATCAAATTTATTCTTCGCCCAATTGAGTTATTAGCAGCAGATCCATTTACTCTTCTTCCCAAGCTGCGACCGAGTCGCCTTATCCACTCTCCCGTTCAAAATTCTGTTCGCAATTTTCATGGAGGATCTTTTCGCACGTTCTCTCCTTGTGTTCATTTATCTCGGTAACTGGAGGGAATCTCATCTCTGAATCATTCAAACCCTTTTCCAGTTCCAAATTCGTAGCTCTGTTCTTGTGTAAAAAAAAAAAGAAATCAGTACCTACAACTCCGGTGAACCTCCATTATTTCCAGCGGAAATCATCGTCTACGTCCACCGGAGCAACCAGTAGTCATCGTCCCTTTAGCCAACAGCTTTCGTTCGTCCACTCGAGCCAACAACTGACGTTCACCATTAAAGTCGACGAAACCTTCCACTACCAGCGAATAACCCGGCAACCTGCAACTCCTCACCGGCGTCCAATCCAGTAAATTTCTGTTCGCGAGGAGTCCTCTTAGCCCCGTGTTCAGAGGTTGCGTTCCGTCGAGCCTCCGTTCACCTCGTTCGTCTAACCCGCTTTTCTATAGCTCGTAGATTACCGAAGACGTGTAATCTTTCGAACCTCCTCGTTATATTTCTGTGTATATTCGTTGATTATCTTGCCTGATTCCGAGCTTTGATGTTCATTTTGGTTCGTTTGTGAATTTCGAATATTTATTCGTGTGGAATCTTGGGTCGTCGTGGACATGTTGGAACTCTCGTTCGTATAAACGAACTCTTTGTATTGTAGTAATTAATTTGTTAAATGCAAAGTCTCGTTTTATTATTTCGAGCCTCACCGTCGTCGTTGTGTCATTCGTTTGTTTTTTGAACTACTTATTGTCGTTTCAACTTTCGACCCTTTAGACCCGATTTTAAATGGTTTTCGAAACTTTGTAAATGTGTTATGTTCGTAGACGTTTTATATTCTCGACCCAGTTGCCGTTAGTAGTGTCGTTGTCTATGCCATGAATGATGAATGTTTATATTTGTGGGTATGATCTATGCATGAACATGAAATATGTATCCTATCGATGTGAGCTATTACGGTCGTCGGTACGATTATCCCCGTCGATGTAATACAGTTGCCCTTGTGAGGAAAGTCTCCTTAAGTCCTGATATGGTCGTGCCCTTGCGAGGTACGTAAGCCCATATGAAAGTCCGTGTCTGTAGCGTGGCATGTACTCCCACCTTCGGGTAATGAATCCCCGTTCTGCGGCTAGTGATAGATGTGCACAAGAGTAACGTGGTTGTTGTAATTTTGATAGGAGATGAGATATGATGTGATTATTTTATTTTCATGTTGCGACTATGCCATGTTGTTATTTATGTGCATAGTAGTGAGCACTACGTTCATTTTGTGCTGACTCCCACCTGCTCTTCACGGATGCAGGTTAAGCAGGTGCCGGATGAAGGGGGAGGACGAGTGGGTCAGTCTTGATGTTCTTATGATTATGCTTCCATTATGAATAAAATGTGGTCCTTGAGACATGTTGAACTGTTTTCAAAACTTGTCCTTTTTGGGATTATCGGACCCTTTTGTTTAGATATTCGTATTGGAGTTATTTATTGAATATCACGTGTTTTCGATTATGCATGCTATATTGTTTAGATAATAATCATGTGTAATTGATGTTTAAAGGTTAATGAAAACCATGTGAACAACCAGATATGACTTGGTTGATTTTAAATCTTTGAATAACGCTCATGTTTTTGAAAACGAGTTAGAAAAATTATGTACTGATTTTTGGAAGTCTGAAATTTCTTTAATATCAAAGTTGGGTGTTACACTATCCCTCCTAATCTCGCATCTCACAATGATTGCACTCTCTCTCGCTCAAATATCGCCATCCCTCACTGACTCATCGTTCGAGCAGCAGAGAAGGAGAAACCACGACTCCCTCTCTCATTCTCGACTCTTCTCCCCGATCACGAGCCTTCCTCCGGCGAGTTCCTCAGCCTGCGGCCCTTCTATGATCATTTTTTCGGCATCCCAAGCGAGCCTGCAAGCACCGCGAGGAGCCCGGACTAGCGTTCAGTCCCGTCAATCATGCCAGCTCGCTTTACGTGTGTTTCTCGATCGTTGTTGTCGCTGTCCAGGCCCCAGGAGCCAACAAGAAGCACCATCGAGGAGTTCCGACTGCCGTTCGAGTCCCGTTGTTCAATCGCAGTCATTCGAGCCACCCCAGATGTAACGCCCCATTTGATTATGATTTATTGGAGATTGTTATTATTATTATTATTATTATTATTATTATTAT
>CACSLK010031729.1:1759743-1774384 GCA_902706635.1 Striga hermonthica | reverse complement strand
ACACCGTCGGTCTCTCACAGCCGCCGAACGGTGGAGCTCTTCGTCTACCGGAAATGATCTGCCGCCATTGTTCCCCTTTCTCAGGACCTCTCGGCTGGTGGCTACTCGGCTGAGAGAGGACTCGGTCTTGCTGCTACTAAGTCCAACGTTTTGGCGCTCAGACGTTGCTCGCTGCTCTTCGTCGGGACTGACAGCCCGACTCACTGTGGAGGCCCGGTCGCTGGAACTCGGGTCTTACTCGTCGGCAACCTCGAGGGTCTTCAGTACAGCTTGCTCGCTCTCAGCCTCGGACAACACCCAAATTAACTCCGTCTCAGCCCGAACTGCCTCGCCCAGAAAGGTCTGGTTCTCTGGTCGGCCGCATGTACCCTCCCTCATCATGGAGGTCTGCTCCCGTCAGTCGCAAGGTTGCCGTCGGTGGTGCTCGAACCTGTTCAGTTGCGGACAGAGCTCGTATCGCCGTGAATATTTCATCTTCGCCGCTGGTGGCTCTTCCTCGCTGCTGGTGGTGTTCGACCCGTCGTGAAGGGTCAACTCTCGTTGCTCCTATGCTCGCCGGGAGTGGTTGAGGCTCGCGAAGGTCGAAGCCTCGCTGGATATCGAGGGTCGCCGCTCGTAATCTCGTCGGAAAAGCCGAGGGGAAAGGCTGGAAAAATTAAGGGATTTTTCTTCTCGCGATTTGGTGCTGCTCGCGGTTGAGAGGGGCCGAAGGAGTATCTTTTATCCGATCTGAAATTGAGAGGATATAAAGACGAGAGATGCGAATCGCGAGGGAGAGATCTCTCGAAAGATCGGAACTGAAAACACAATCACACAGATAGAGAGTGAGAGACTTGGTCGCTGGAGGAATTTGTTCGGATGGGAGAATTGGGAAAAGGATTGCAGATGATGGAGAACCGTGTGGTAGAGGGTCGAGTATTAAGGGCTTAATGGGCCGGGAATTCATAGAGTTTGGGTCGAGAGTTAAAGAAACAAAATGCTTACTTGGGCTGAGTTCAAAGTTGGTACTCTTAGGTAAAAGGGAAATTTTTAAGTATACTACATGAAATTGAAAATATTACAGTTATACTCTTCATAAGCAAATAATTGTAACTATACCTAAATAAACAACATTTACTGCATATTAACCTAAAAGTCAGTTACATTTAAGGATGGACATCAATCTCATATTTTCTGCACGATTTGGGGTACCTGCCTAAAAAAACGTACCTAATGTATATGGAATGAAAATCAGAGAATAATAAACATTTTTATAACCCATATTTTCGGCACTATTTTTTGAGGTATATGTGCTGTATATTTTGGGTATTTGTTCATAAAAATAAATTAGTTAGTTTTTAATATCTTTTTATGTTCAACAATATATTGTTTGGTTTATGTGCAGTATGTATATTTCACTAATCACTCACGGTTTTGGAGTATATTTCACGTCACAGAGAATGTATATGTGCAGTATATTTTGTTATTTGTTCATAGAAATAAATTGCGTAGTTTTAATTTATTTGGTTTATGTTCAACAATTTATTTTTATATGTGCAGTATAAGTATATTTTTGGTTTATGTTCAGTATATTTTATCTTTATGTTCAACAATATATTGTTTAGTTTAAGATAGAAATGACTAAAACAAATCTGCCAAATGTAACATAAAAAAAACTACAACAAAAAGGTATTGCATATACCAAACATATAGCAGAAATAAACCATTGGATAATAGAAAAGGGACAATAAAAAGGTATCGCATATACCAGCCGTAACATAAAAAAAACGACAAAAAGTATCGCATATACCAAACATATAATGTACATATACGCAACATATACTGATTGAGTGTGGTTTTTTTTTCTGTCGATATACTCAACACACAATCCAATTTTCTAAAAAATCGAAACAAAATTCAATTTTCCGGCATTGGTAATTGAGGAAATCATCCTTCGGAAGATATTCATCCTCTCTTCCATGCAACTCGGCCCAACTAACCCCAATCCTCCAATAATGCATATTTTTCTTCTACGCTAGTTAATCCATCCGCAGCCCCTCTTACTCTGTCTTCATCGCAATCCAAATTATATTCTCCAACACAAACTCAATAATCAGATTTGTTCAACAATTCATATTATAAATTATGTAACACCTTTTCATTATCTAAATCATAAGCAAACAAGAAAAGATTATAACTAGACCTCCAGCCCCAAAATCCATATGGACGCTCATTCCAGGGACACTTGAAGGTGATTTTGTTCATGCATATCATCAGATAACCCACAAATTTCATATGGAAACTAGATAAGGTAACGAGAATCAGTGAGAGGCCTTCAAGCATGGTCGAAGTTTCAGTATCTCTCTTCTCGAAAATTAACTTTTTCTGAACGATTTTGGGTTGTGCTTTTGACTGGATTTTACGAAGCCGAGCCCTCAACCTAATATGTGGTGTTTCGCCGACATCGTTTGTGGGTTTTTTTTGGAGTAGAAAGGGTAGTTTTTTCTTGGCCATTGAAGAGGATTTTTCTGGATAGAGAGGCGTGAACGTGGGCGGTGGGTTGTTTTGGAGAATAAGAGAGATGATAGCAGAGAGAGAGAGGGATGTTAGGCAAGTATATATTTGATTAGATCCCAAATGTATTTAATTTGGCTAATTAATTGCTTAATAGCAGTTACATCTACAGAATCCCATATCTTAGGTATAAGTGCAATATTTTGTGTTTGTTTTAGTAATCTTATAAATAAGAATATAATGAGTGTATAAGTGTAATATATATCATAACTTATTGTACGGGGTGCAAATTTCTCTAGGTAAAATTAAAATTTAGGAAGCTTAGTCACAAAATAAAAGACTTCGGCACATTTTGAACACTTAGGGAAATAAATTAGACCCTTAGCAAAATAAAACACTTAAGCATAAAGTCCAAAATTATAAACAGTCATATACAATTGCACAGAAATCAATTGCCCTCTCGCCCAAACCTTCCCTCAACCCTAAATCGCCCAAACCTCGCCGCCGTTTTGCGCCCTCTTGCCTTCCCCGGCGAATAGCCGGCGCTCTTGCCGGTGAATGACTCATGGCCGCACTCCTCTCCCCCGATTGTGTGTTGTCCCTTCTGGACTCGAACCGTCGAAGGCTTGAGGGTTTTCTCGGATGGGTTGCGCCGTTCTGGTTGCTTGTCGTGGGGAGGTTCTCCGGCCGCTCGTGTGGTGTGGGTTTTTGGAGGGTGGTGTGTGATTGGGGTTGGGAGTGGCCTTGGCCGCTTGTCGTCGTTGGCGGTGAGTCGGCCTGGGTGGTTGAGCGTGGCCAGATTTCCTCGTTTCTCCGATTCTCTGGTGTGCTGGTCGGGGAAGACCGACACCTCCGGGCCTGTTTCCAGTGGTGTTGGGGCGGTCCGGGGTTGTGGTGTGTGGGGGGGTCTAGTTTGCGTTTTGGTTCGGCTGTGGGTCGGCCTCTTTCTCGTGATGGTGCGGGGCTTGTGACTCGGCTTCAGCTAGGCCTTTTGGCAGTTCCAGGAGTGGGGTCCTGGCCTATGAACCTTGCCGTGGGAGGGTTGGCCTTTGTTCTGCTGGTGCCTCGTGCAGGGCTCGGTTTTGTTCTGCTGGGGAAGGGTTATGTCTATCTTTATTTTTTAGTTGTTTCGGTTCTTTTGTTTTGTTGTGTTTGCGTCTTTTGTGTTTTGCTCTCTGGTTCGTGTTGTTTATTGTGTGTTGGGTGTATGTGTTGTTAGTGTTTGTTTTTGTTGTTGTGTTTTAGGTTTGAGCTGTTTGGCTCCTGTTGGCCCGAGTGTACCTTAATTCTCCTGTTGGGAGCACACTCGGGCATTCTCCTGTTGGGAGTATTTTTTGTTGTTTTGTGGTGTGATTTGTGGTTGTTTAGTGTCTTGGTGTAGTTGTTTTTCTAGTATTGCTAGTAGTGTTTCGTCTAGGTTGCTTCAGTGGAGTTGTAACCTCTCATTCCCGGGTTCCGGGCCTATCTTTTGTACTTTGCCTTTTGGCATTTTTAATGAGATCATTTATGTCGTTGGAAAAAAAAAATAATAAAGTCCAAATTAAACAATTAAGAACAACAAATTGAGCAATTAATATACTTAGGCAAATTTTATATCATTTAAACACTTAGAACAATTTAATAAAACGAGAGCACACCAAATAATTTAAGAAGACGAGGACATCTTCTTAAATCTAAATTTTCGATTAGGTAAATTAATTATGAACATCAAATAGACTAGGACATCTATTTAATTTCTGATAAACTTAATAGGGAAAATTGTCGAGCACTACGACTAAAAATAAAAGCGAGCGAAATTAAATAATATAAAATATTCTAACTCATCTAAAACGAACGGGGCACTACAATCTATCCTCCTTAAAATATTTCTGTCCTCGGAAATGCGAAAGAACACGCAACCTAAGGAAAACGCCAGACTCGAACGGAGATTTTCCAATCATGAGATCCGAGTATCCCCTTCTGAAACTCGATTCCACTCGCATGAGTCTTATCGCCCTATACTCAAAAGTATACACTCACATACAGGACCCATTCCGACTCGCCCTATGCTCATATGTTTGCCTTCTTGCATGGGAGGGTGATCAGTCCTACCCGAGCTCAGGCATACATCCTCTTACAAGGGACCTAGTTCGGCTTGTTCTATATCCATGAGTATCTACAATTTGCTTTGCACCTAACAACACACACGACCTTAACAGGTCGATCGATGTATTAATAGTGTACTTCGACTGCCTCACCTTCAAGGTGCGCTCGTGAGGCCAAGCTTCAGTCTCGACCCCGAGTCACACTGATGACTTGCTCACGATTCCATCACGGGTCGTGCGTCTCTATCAGAGTCAACGACACGGTATACAATACACCCCAGGTGCTCATACTCACACGATATCGACTCCACGAGTCGAACGCAGTCTTTATGTACGAACATAAGGCTTGGCAAAAAGCAGCATGACATTCCCAATTCGCCGACTTGAGAAATTCTCAAGTAAGGCATAGGGACTCAAAGACCACACTCCTTTATCAGAAATCATCGATTAAGGTTTTATACACATTTTAGTGGGACTTGGAGTTCTCGGTTCAAGGCTCGCAAGAAAAGGTTTAAATAGGATAACTAAAAGGTTCAGCATGATACGGTTCGAACAGTTCAGGAAAAACATCGATGGTCGGCCGTATATGCTGGCCTGGGGAGTTCGTGCGTTCGGTGATGGCGGCTGCAGTTCGCATGCGAGTCAACAGTCGGCCGCGCGCAAGCCTCACGTCTCTCAGCACGGTCGTGCGTGCTCGGCCACCACTTCACGTGGCTACACCCAGCCAGGGTCAGCTTTTGGTCCAAGATTCCAGGGAATTTACAATCTAAGACAATCCAAAAAGGCAAACTTTGAAAAGTTTGGGTTCAGCAAAACAGTCTATGCATCAGGCATTTCGCAATATTCAAACGTTCAAGGGTTTCAGAAATAGCAAGGTGCAAGTCTGAGTTCCAAGTCCACTTCCTTTCCAAACGACATAATGTTGCAACACTTGAACACAACAAGAACAAATGTTTGCAAGGGATCCAAAAAGTCCTAAATCCACAAAAGATTTCTCCCGAAACTCCGTAAGGAGTAGAAGAACGAGAGTTTCTACGATGGACAAAATTCGAAACCAAGGCGGTTCTGCACTTCACGATGTGCTTGCTCCGGACTCGACTATCCTCCTTAAAAGATTTCTGCATAATCTTTTAAGGTGGAAACAAACACTCCTTCATATGCGTCAACTCACTCCATCTGAAGTTCTACGCGAGGAAGGGAAAGATCAAGCGAAATTATCAAAACACGAAAATTGGCTAACGAAAGAAGCTTCAAGCACAACTCAAATCTGTTTATCATACAAAACAGCAAGGGTTTGCAAAAGTCTATAAGAAGACAAGAATTCGATAAGGGAACAAAGTTGCCTCGCATCCACGAGCCCACGATTTACCGCCTCCTTCATTGGTTCAAGCTGTTCCCGATAAGTCCTGCTGCTGCTAGGAAATCACTCGCGGCTTAATATACTGAAGAGAACTTTCACAAAAGAATAGGTTATCGCCGCCTTTGACTGGTTTCTAATCTTGCATCTAATGGTCCTATCGACAATGGTTACAGATTCCCGAATACCCAAATAACTGGGACTCCTTCAGTCGTCTGCTCCCTTCATTTAAGCATTCTCCATTCGAGATGGCATTGCGAATGGTCCTCTCTTGAGGACATCAAGTTTTATAGCGAGCACTGTTATAAACAAAATTCAACTCGATAACGTCATATCGAATTTCCAAACAGACAAATTCTCAAGTCAGAACTTAACTCTATACCGCTAGAGTTCAAGTTCATACAACTAAATTCACCACTCGTCTAGAGTTCAAGAATGTTTAATAGCAGGAGGATAAATTCCTAAACCCCGATTTCATTTCAATAATTAATTATCAAGCAATGCATAATATCTCAAAATCATTCAGGTACTCATACCTGAGCTGGCGCGGCACGACGAGAGCGAGTAGTCAATCTTAAGGTCAAAGCACATAATCATATAATTCACATTAACCAGTCTACAGAAACGCAGACTGGCTCTGATACCAAACTGTAACACCCCACTTTTAGTTGCCGAAAATCAGAATAATTTTTTCAAAATTTATTTCAAAACACTTGAGGCGCTACTCATTTTCAAATCAATAATCAATACTTATCAATCATCAATACTCAATCCTCAGTATTCATTCATCAATAATCAATAATCCAACAATAGTTCAGTTCAATAGTCGATATCCAATCCAATTATCCAATACTCATACATACCTAGGGAATACATTCCCTGTCAATAGTCCAATAATCAATAAGAAAATAATAACAATGATTCAATTTCAAGCGGAAGCAATAATAATTTTTGTGACCACCACTCGCTTCCCTCTACCGTGCTCGCCATACTAATCTGCATCCGTGAAGAGCAGGTGGGGATGAGCACAAGAGGAATAGTAGTGCTCACCACTATACAGTAAACGTTAATGACAATAATCAACAATAATCAGTAATCGAAAGGTATGGTCTCAGCATGTATACAAAACAATAAACTATCCCATTCTCCCATCAATAATCACAATAATCGGACTCATGTGCACACCTACGCATAGACTACTGCTGATACTCGATTCGAATGCCATGACCTACAACTTGATCTTACAACGATGCCCAGCCAGTAGGAGTAAACCACCCCACCGGCCAAAACCTACGAATTGGTCTTACAATCGGGGATCACCAGCCAGAACCTACGCCCTGGTCTTACGGCTCTCAAGGGAGACTACCCAACGGGTACGTTCTATAGCTACGGGAATAACCGTTCAGTGGTCGGTACAGCTCACACCGAAGGCTACATGATTCACATGCATACCTTGATCATATCACAATTATAACAATAATAACATTTAAAGCATAGTAATTTTTCAAAACCCACCTGGACTGCCTGCTTACTGACCGACTGACCGAACTGAAAGAATGAACGTGGTCTGAATAAGGGCTCGACTCCCCCTGATCCACAATTAGGGTTCAACTATTATTTATTATTATGGGTTTTCATTAATAAAAAAACGAGTACAGGAAACTAAACACATAAGAGCACATACACATCAATTAAGCAGATGAAATTAAACCAGTAAAAGCATAAAAATGCAGTAACGAAGTAGAGAAGAGTACATAAATTTCTCAACTTTCAACTTCGAAGAATGCCAACAAATTAGTGTTAAGCCTCTAAAACATATCTCACTATAAGCATGTTTATTACATAAAATAGGTTCAACCACAAAACTAATATAGCCTTCTATTCTCTTTTCTATTTCTCAATTAAACCCTACACACAACAAGACATTGAGGGCTGATCTTAAGCTCTAAAAATCATCAAATAACAGCATGCTAATGGTCACCAAGCTTCAGCAATAACCTCATAAAAACTCGACCAATGAAAAAGCATTAAAAATGCCTCAACATTTCAGCATACAAAAATCATGCGTCAATCATCCCCTTTTTCACTTTATATAATTAACTTCAAAAATAAACTTAAGGCCCTAGAACTGAGCATAAATCAGTATGTTTGATCTGCCAAAAAGGCACAACAACATATACCAAAAAGGCCTACGAGAACACATAGACATGCTTTCATTTACATATTCTTTTTTTTTTTCCTCACATAATCACAACATATAATATGGCCTTTAAAACTAAAAATGAATACTCTAATAACCATTAATTTTCACAGTTAAAATCACATAAAACTCAACATGTGAATCACAACATCATTCGGCCAAGCAACAACATAATTTCATATATTCATGCTTCAATTCCTCCTTTGTTATATCATGCTGGAAGAGCTCTAATATACTCTACTTTAAGCATGGAAAAATTCACATAATTGAGCTTCATCCACAGACAACATGTGAGGATAAAACACAAATTCACATTTCACATGCTCAACACTAATATTCCTTAATTATAACAAAGACCCAAACTCCACATAACCAGGATTTAAACTTAACATAGGCATGAAAATAAATCCTGATTCAGCACCAATTATACTCGTTCTAACAGCCTCTAAAACAAACACATGACCAATGATATATCACAACAATCAGCCTCAGTAAGCATTCACTAACATAAGAAAATCACCTTCACATTTACATAGCGAAAAATACTTCCATAATCCAAATTCAACCAGATAACTCCCCAATACCCCAATCACAAATCCATAGCCAACACACGATACTCCAACAAGACAAATAAGAACTTACAAGAAAAAACATACGATCACACCGTCGGTCTCTCACAGCCGCCGAACGGTGGAGCTCGTCGTCTACTGGAAATGATATGCCGCCATTGTTCCCCTTTCTCGGGACCTCTCGGCTGGTGGCTACTCGGCTGAGAGAGGACTCAGTCTTGCTGCTACTAAGTCCAATGTTTTGGCGCTCAAACGTTGCTCGCTGCTCTTCGTCGGGACTGACAGCCCGACTCACCATGGAGGCCCAGTCGCTGGAACTCAGGTCTTACTCGTCGGCAACCTCGAGGGTCTTCAGTACAACTTGCTCGCTCTCAGCCTCGAACAACATCTGATTAACTCCGTCTCAGCCCGAACTGCCTCACCAGAAAGGTCTGGTTCTCTCGTCGGCCGCATGTACCCTCCCTCATCGTGGAGGTCTGCTCCCGTCAGTCGCAAGGTTGCCATCGGTGGTGCTCGAACCTTTTCAGTTGCGGACAGAGCTCGTATCGCCGTGAATATTTCATCTTCGCCGCTGGTGGCTCTTCCTTGCTGCTGGTGGTGTTCGACCCGTCGTGAAGGGTCAACTCTCGTTGCTCCTCTGCTCGCCGGGAGTGGTTGCGGCTCGCGAAGGTCGAAGCCTCGCTGGATATCGAGGGTCACCGCTCGTAATCTCGTCGGAAAAGCCGAGGGGAAAGGCTGGAAAAATTAGGCGATTTTTCTTCTCGCAATTTGGTGCTGCTCGCGGTTGAGAGGGGCCGAAGGAGTATCTTTTATCCGATCTGAAATTGAGAGGATATAAAGATGAGAGATGCGAATCGCGAGGGAGAGATCTCTCGAAAGATCGGAACTGAAAACACAATCACGCAGATGGAGAGTGAGAGACTTGGTCGGTGGAGGAATTTGTTCGGATGGGAGAATTCGGAAAAGGATTGCAGATGATGGGTGAACCGTGTGATAGAGGGCCGAGTATTAAGGGCTTAATGGGCCGGGAATTCGTAGAGTTTGGGTCAAGAGTTAAAGAAACAAAATGCTTACTTGGCCTGAGTTCAAAATTGGTACCCTTAGGTAAAATTAAAATTTAGGAAGCTTAGTCACAAAATAAAAGACTTCGTCACATTTTGAACACTTAGAGAAATAAATTAGACCCTTTGCAAAATAAAACACTTAAGCATAAAGTCCAAATTAAACAATTAAGAACAACAAATTGAGCAATTAGTACACTTAGACAAATTTTATATCATTTAAACACTTAGAACAATTTAATAAAACGAGAGCACACCAAATAATTTAAGAAGACTAGGACATCTTCTTAAATCTAAATTTTCGATTAGGTGAATTAATTATGAACATCAAATAGACTAGGACATCTATTTAATTTCTGATAAACTTAATAGGGAAAATTTTCGAGCACTACGATTAAAAATAAAAGCGAGCGAAATTAAATAAAGTAAAAAATGCTAACTCATCTAAAACGAACGGGGCACTACAGTATGCATCGCACGCGACATGCGATGAGCGGCGACTACACCGCGATGACCGATGACGCGACGAGCGATAACTCGAGGGACGCGTACGGCGTCACGAAAGCGACGAACACCGCGACGAACGGGCAAGTGCACGACCAAAAATCATCATGCCTACATTTACGGGAGCAGATCCAGATGCATGGTTAAGTCGAGCTGTGCAATTCTTTGAGATCAACGATGTGCCAATGTACGAAAGAGTTCAAATTGCTGCTTATCATCTTGATGGGAAAGCAAACGTATGGTGGCAATGGGCTTTGCACAAGAACCATGGTGAACACATGCGTTGGAGGGATTTTGAAAGGGAGCACATCACGAGATTTGGCTCTAGTGACTACCACGATTACAATGAGGCTTTGTCTAGAATTAAGCAAGTTGGTAGCCTAAGGGAGTATCAAAATGAGTTCGAGCGCATTGCTAGTAGGGTATGGGATTGGTCCGAGAGTGCACTGGTAGGAACATTTGTTGGAGGACTGAAAGCTGAATTAGTGGCTGAGGTAAGGTTGGATAGGCCAGGATCGATGCGAGCAGCCATGGAATTGGCTAGGTTGCATGAGGATCATCTCTTGGCAGTACGCAAAGTGAAGCCGAGCGATGTGCGCATGGATCCAAAACGCACGCACGCCGCAACCGAGGAGCAAGGTACACGAACTGAGAACAAGCCATTGGGCGAGGTTGTGCGAACAAAGAGCAATGTACGGTGGCTTATGGATGAAGAGATGCAGCACCGAACGGAAAAAGGCCTTTGCTATTCATGCAACGAAAAATTCACTCCAGGCCACAAGTGCAAAGGAAAGGAAGTTTTTCTGTTGGAATTTGAGGAAGAGAATGTTAGTGAGAAGGAAAAGCCACAGGAGGAGTCTTTATTGCAAATGGTTAAGAGCAAAAAGCGTGGTCCGAAGATGATCACATTCACGGCTGAAATTAGAGGTAAATTGGTGGAGGTATTGGTTGATAGTGGATCTACGCTGAACTTTATTGATGAGGAGCTTTCCAAGGAGATCGAGATTCCATTCACAAAGGTTAAGCCTTTTGGAGTCAAAGTAGTAAATGGAGAAACATTTCGAGGGGATATTCTCTTCAAAGGTGTAAAGATGGAGGCTCAAGGTCAAAAGATGAAAGTGGATCTGTATGCCTTGCCATTGAAGGCGACCGATATAGTACTTGGATGCCAGTGGTTGGAGACTCTTGGTCCAATCACAACTGATTATTGGTGAGGAACTATGGAATTTGGGAGATCAAGTAAGAGGGTTAAGTTGAGGACTAAAGATCCAGGTGAGTCACCTGACAAGGATGAAGATGATGGTCGAGTCCGAAAGCTGAATTTCATTATCCTTGGGGACAAGGAAAGTCTTGAAGAGGATGGGAATGATACGGAAGTGGAGGTTAGCACCTGTGGAGCTACTGAAAAAGGGGAGCTGAAATGCGAAAGTGGCACATTGGGCCTTGATGCGCACGATTGGGCGACTAGCGATGGACGTGCGGGGCGCACATTGCGCGTGAATGGATCACACGCGGAAGGCATGCACGCGAGTAGCGGGGACACGCGCGAGAGAAATGGCAGCAGCAGGGACTAGGCATGGCCAAAGAGCGGCGTGCACGCGCAGGCAGGACGCGGCAGGGGCGAAGTGCGCGAGATGGCGCGCGCGAGCGGGAGCAGCGCACAGTACGCCGAGCACAACTAGGAATAGGCGATCGAGGTGGCAGGCATAGGGTGTACACGTGAGGCGGTCGAAGGATTTTGGGGCGAATGACTTGGACTTGAAGACATTGGATTGGAGTGCAAGTCAAGCAATTAGAATTATAGTAATAGTAGGATTTTATTACCCTGTTGCTTTTAATCATTGATTTAGGAGATCTAGTTTGATTAGGCTAAGATTTATTTTATGCACCTATAAATACCTCATGTACTCTTAACAATTGAATATCTTGGAATGAAGTATTGAATTGATGAGTCAATTTAGAGAGGGGAACTTTATGTTCTAACGTGTGTTAAGCAAGGCCATAGAGCGTGTTTACATACAATGTCGGAGAGAAGGCCATTAGAGCGTCTTGAAGTCACGGTGTCTAGGAGAAGGCCGATAGTGCGTCTGTTAGATACACCTATCGTGAGTAAACGAAGGCCCTGAGTGCGCGTTTATTCACAATCAGAAATAGACAGAAATCACGATCCGTCATCAGGGCGCAGGGCAGCAGCGCGCACGGGCAGCACACGCGTGCTGGCGCAGGCCAGCGAGGGGCAGCGCGTGGGGACGACTTGGGCAGCAAGAAAATGAGTCTCCAAGGAGTCTTTTGAACTGAAATTTCTCTAGATTATTCTTCCCTACTTGGAGTGCAAGTCAAGACACAAGATCCCTAGTCATTTAATTTCCTTATTGCTTTATGAGATCAAGATTGTTTAGGTTACTTAATATTTTATTGCTTTATTAGTTCCCTAGGTAGATTAGGATTAGACATATTTTGTGCCTATATAAAGGCCACTTCCCTCTTGTTATTTTTCATAGAATGATGAATTGAATCTTGAATAGTCTTAGTTAGTAGTTAGTAGAAAATCCTGAACTTTTGTTCAAACACTTTGCTTTAGTTTTTCACCAAAATTCTATTGCAATTTTATTCGTTTCAAGAGGCGTTGTTGTGGCTCGAGAAGCTCCTATCGGCGATTCATGGCGCGGACAAGCGGCTTATCGGCAGTCAGGACACGCGATCTTCATCATTGGTGCTTTCATTGAGAGGTGATTAGATCGTGTGTCTTTTTTCTTCCCCATTCTTTTTCTTTCCCATTCTTTTTAGTCATTTGAGTAAAAAAAAAATTATTCTTTTCTTTTAATTATGGGAAGTGGCGTAAGTGTTAGGAAAAAAATAATATTACTATTATTATTTTGTTTTGGTTTTGTGTGCGTGAGTAATTAAAAAAAAAATTATTTATTTTATCAATATTTTTGTTGCGTGAGTTTTGAGTAAAACAAAAAAAAAAGAGTTTTCTTTTTTATTTTGGGTTTGGGAGATTTGAGTTTGTAAAAAAAAAAATAAAAAATTCAAACACGAGTCCGCGAAGCAAAGAGCGAAGAGAAGAGAAGAGAGCCATGGCCAATCGAGAGATGAAGGAAAAAATCGAGAGCTTTGAAGGCCAATTCAAAACCATGTGCGAATCTGTCGATGCAAGGTTCGAAGCCCTAACTAAAGAGCTCGTCGACAGCAAGATCGCCATAGCCAATGATCGTACAGCCTTGATGGAAGCCATGAACCGGAGGTTCGACGAGGTGGCGCGCCACCTCCAACACCAGCAGGGATGGCCACCACCGCAACTGCACAGACGCGATAGACCCCAGGAGCACAAGCCGAGCAGGACCAATGTTTTGAAGGAGTCGAGACCATGCGGCAAGGCCCAAGGCAAGTCCAAGAAGGAGCCGAAGGTCGAATTGGTCAAGCACGATAAGTATGAGGTGGAAATTACGGTCGAGCCGGTCGAGTGCGAGAAACCGCACTCGTTCAACAAAGAGGTTATGAGCGAGGCCAATGGAGTCAAGGATGAGGAGGGCCATGAAGAGGTTACGTTCGAAGTCCTAAATGTCGAAGAGGAGGAGATGTCCCAACCGACTATCGATGCCAAGAGTAAATTCTTGGTCGAGGAGGACCGTGAATGGGATGCGTGCGCGCTTAAAGAAGGAGTGCCCGAAGTTTGGATGTTCTATGATGAGTCCTTGAGGGCAAGGACTGTAATATCCCGACTTTTATCAGTATAATAATATTTCAGTTCCGATATTATTTTTCGAGATTAATTATTTTCAGTTATTTCAGTCAAAATTACCGAAACTATTTTCGACGTACCGTTTACGTTCGAAATAATTTTGGTAATTTAGCATTATGTTTAATTGGATAATTAAACATAATTAAGTGATTAATTTAACTTAATCACAAGATTAGCTAATGGTTCGGATTTTATTCCGAGTTCACGTTCATAGCCGTGTGTTAATGCTCGGTTCATGTTCATACAAGTGCCGTGTGCGTGTGTGTTCATGCTAGTGTGATGCCATGCATGTGAGTGCACTTGTTCGTAAGCTCCGCCCGACACAAGTCATGGAATCCGTGCGCCATCCCCTTGTCCGTATGCTATGGGCGGAATGTCCGAGGCATTGTGCATAGTGCCGTGCGGATTAAAGTGTAGCTTGTGGTGGCATGGATGTTATAGTTGGTCCAAGATTCCTCTTCCATATAATCCAATTTCCGTCAGAATCCGTGCCCCTCATTTGTATCTTGTGCACGTGTGTTGGTGCATTTTGCCTTGAAATTGCCGTGTGCATAAGTGGAGCTTGGCTGGGCGTTCCACTCCATGTCTTGCATTTTCCCGTGAGTGTTGTGGCAAGAGAGAGTAGGCA
>CACSLK010031729.1:1743570-1754382 GCA_902706635.1 Striga hermonthica | reverse complement strand
GCGCGCGCCCACCCGTGCGTGGCCCTGCACGCCACTGCCTGCCAGCACGCTGCCAGCGTGCCCATGTGCGCGGGCTGCACCCGTTAGGCACCCAACTCGCGTGCCTTCTAATCCTTCGAGCCGCCTGGTTCCTTAGCCATCCCCACCAGGTTCTAATCCTTTGATGTGCATCTCTAAACCTCCAATGGCGCTTCCGCTTGCGGTGTTTTCTTCCTTGGCCTAAATGTGGTTCGTGCTCGGGCTTAGTAGGGTCGATGACCACTTCCGTATCAAACAGCGCGCACGGGCAGCATGCGCATGATGCAGAAGTGGCTAGACAGCTCAAGAATACCGCAAGTCATGCTTACAACGCACGCAAGAGGTTAGAGAGAGAGACAGCGGAAGTGCGCGCACTGGAGTTGATGCGGACACGACGAGAAGGCTCAAGAACGCGGCGAGTCGCGCGTGGCATGCGCGAAGGAGGCTAAGTCGTCGTGCCGGAGTGGCGCGATACGCGGATGGGCAAGCGCGCGCGGGAGATGACGCGCGCTATATTATCGGGGACGAGCGCGAGTTTGATCGCAAGCGACGGGGTGCACGCGCGAACTTGCCTAGGCGCGCGAGGATTAGGCGAGCTGCTGGATGCGTGCGCGGGAATAGAAGATGAAGCCCTAGTGCTTGGGCGATTAGGAAGCACAGACTTGGAGTGCAAGCCAAGGCATTAGAGTCCCTAGTTATTTAGTTTCCTTATTGCTTTATGATATCTAGATTGTTTAGGACACTTAATATTTTATTGCTTTATTAGAGTTATAGTTATATTAGGATTAGATCTAGTTGATGCCTATATAAAGGCCCTTCCTCTTGTTAATTTAATCATTCAGAAATCAATACAAAAATCCGAACTTTTGTTCAAACACTTTGCTCTAGTTTTCTTCTTGAATTCTTTTGCAACTTTATTCGTTTCGAGGGGCGCGAGTGTGTGAACCTCCTAACACCTATCGAGCGATTTAAGGCGCGGGAACAGCTTGTCGGCAATCGAGACACACGGTCCTCATCATTGGTGCTTTCATTGAGAGAGTCGATCGTGTGTCTTTCCTTCCCCATTCTCTTTTAATTTTTCTTTCTTAATTTTCGATCGTTCAAAAAAAAAAAAATCAAAATTAGTCCGGGACGTCGAGAACGTAGGCAAGCCAGAAAAGATATGACCAATCGTGAGTTGAAAGAAAAGGTTGAAGGTTTGGAAGGCCAATTCAAGGCCATAAGCGAGAGCATGGAGGATCAGTTTGGATCACTCGGCGAGGGCCAGATCAGCACCAATGCTGCCGTGGCTCGCCTCGAGCAGCGCCTGGAGGAGGTGTTGCGCGGGTTTCAGCGACAGCAATAGCAGGAGCCACCACGGGTGAACGCACGCGAGCGTCTAAGGCAACAGGAGCAGCAGCGGGCTGAGCACAACCTCGAGGAGGAGGAAGAATACGAACATCGGTCGCAGGTGTCGAACGTACAGGAGCCAGCCCGCGTCGAGAAGCCAAGGATTGTGCTCTCGACGTTCACGGGGACCAACCCCGATGCTTGGCTGAACAGGGCGGTGCAATTCATCGACTTAAATGAGATGCCGCAACGTGTCTGGGTTCGTTATGCCGAGTACTATTTAGATGGTGAGGCCAACGTGTGGTGGCAGTGGCTCACGCGCATGTATCGCAAGCGGCAACAACCAATCCGTTGGGAAGATTTTGAACGCGAGCTCCTTACGCGTTTTGGGAACTCAGATTATCATAACCACAATGAGGCGTTGACTCGGATCCGGTAGACGGGAAGTGTACATGACTACCAAAAGGAGTTCGAAAGATTGGCGTGCCGGGTTCGCGGGTGGCCGGGAGCGCGCTTGTTGGCGCGTTTATCGGAGGGCCTGGTATGATCTCGCGGCCGAAGTGCGATTGGAGAGGCCAGAGACCATGCACAAGGCCATGGAGGTTGCTAGGAGAATGGAGGATCACTTGGCTGCGACTCGAAGGGGACGGGCGGATTTTCGTGTCCCGGAGCCGCGGCGTGTGCCGGCGACTGTGGGCGCACCTAGTGCGAACTCGAGGCCGCCGGGCACCTTTAGACCCCCAGCCACTGAGGTGAAGAGGTTGACGGAGGAGGAGATGGCGCGGAGACGTGAGAAGGGGTTGTGTTTCCGGTGCGAGGAAAAGTACGCGCTGGGACATTGGTGCAAGCAGAATTTCTTGATCGAGTTCGTGGACTCGGATGACGAGGAGCCGGTGATCGAGGAAGAACGGGTGGTGGAGGTCGAGGTGCTCAATGACGAGGCTGAGATCTCAGTCCATGCGATGGCGGGCACTAAAGGCCCGGGGACTATGAAGTTACCGGCGTGGTTGAAGGATCGGCGGGTTACGGTACTCGTGGACAATGGGTCGTCGCACAATTTCATTAATGCGACTCTTTCTCACAAACTCAAGTTGCCCACGACCACGATTGAGCCATTCAAGGTTAGGGTGGCGAATGGCGAGCGTTTGCGGTGCTCGGAGATGTACCAGGGCGTGCCGATCAAGTTTTAAGGAGTAACGGTGAAGGCAGATTTTTTTGCCTTGCCCTTGGTGGGGCCGGATGTGGTACTTGGGGTGTAGTGGCTCGAGGGACTAGGAGATGTGACGACTAATTACCGGAAGGGTGTGATGAAGTTTGAGGCCGGTGATCAATTCGTTACTTTGAAGGCTAGTGAAGGAGCAACCAAGGAGGTTGGTCTAAAAAGCATTGAGAAGGTGTGGCGAGGTGGCGGGCAGTTGTACGCTGTCGTGGTCGAGCAAATGGGCGAGGAGTTCGACCAGGTCCTCGACGCTGAGGCGGTCGAGGAGAGGCAGCGCGAGGTGCGTGACTTGCTCGAGAGGTTCGACCAGGTCCTTGACGAGCCCAAAGGATAGCCGCCGCACCTGGAGTTCGACCACCGCATACCTCTGGTCGAGGAGGGTCGAGCAGTGCACGTGCATCCCTATAGGTACGCGCACTTTCAAAAGACGGAGATCGAGCGGCAGGTGGGCAAGATGCTCGAGTTCGGACTCATCCAGCATAGCACGAGTCCGTTCTCGTCACCGGTGCTGCTCGCGAACAAGAAGCACGACATGCTGGACGAGTTGGGTGGCGCGCAATACTTCTCCAAGCTCGACCTACGCGCGGGCTACCATCAGATCAGGTTGGCCAAGGAGGACGTGCCCAAGACGGCTTTTCGCACGCACCAAGGGCACTACGAATATCTCGTGATGCCTTTTGGTTTGTGCAATGCGCCGTCGACATTTCAGTTTGCGATGAATTCAATCTTCAAGGAGTACCTTTGTAAGTTTGTGTTAGTATTCTTTGATGACATTTTGGTGTACTCGAAAACATGCACAGATCATCTCGAGCACTTGCGAGTTGTTTTGAATATTTTGGTGGCTAACTCATTTTATATCAAGCCGTCCAAGTGCTCGTTTGCTCAAGAGGTGGTCGAGTACCTTGGGCACTTTATTTCTCATGAGGGTGTTAAGGTGGATCCAAGGAAGATTGAAGCGATGGTGGGATGGCCGAAACCCACAAGCTTGACGCAGTTACAAGGGTTCCATGGTCTCACGGGCTGCTATCAGAAATTCGTAAAAGACTACGGGACCATCGCAAAGCCACTCACAGAGATGACGAAGAAGGGAGCATTCAAGTGGACGGAGGCGAGCGAGAAGGCTTTCGAGGAGCTGAAGGAGGCCATGCCGACCATACCCGTTCTCGTGATGCCGAGGTTTGATGTATTGTTCGAGATCCACTCGGATGCGAGCGACATTGGGATCGGGGCGGTTCTAGTGCAGGAAGGGCGACCCTTGGCCTACCTCAGCAAGGCACTCGGGCCGGCGCGCTTTGGGCTGTCTACGTACGTGAAGGAAATAATGGCCGTGGTCGAGGCCGTGCGCGTATGGAGGCCGTACTTGTTGGGGCGACGCTTTCGGATTATCACGGACCAGCAATCGCTCAAGCACTTGCTCGAGCAAAGGATCGTGACGCTCGAGCAGCAAAAGTTCGTGTCCAAGTTGATGGCGTTTGACTTCGAGATAGTGTATCGACCCGGTCGCCAGAACACCATGGCCGACGCATTGTCTCGCCGGGAAGATGTGGCCGAGCTCGACGCAGTGACGGGGTCGACGTGGGCTGTTTGGATAGAGCTTCGGAAGGCGCAAGACAAGGATGTGCATTGTCAGGACGTGGTCGAGAAACTGAACGAGGGACGCGACAAGGACGAGGACCATGTCATGCACGATGGCTTGCTCCTTTATCATGGGCGAGTCGTCGTGCCCGAGGTGGGATCGTTGCGCGAGGACATCATCCGGAACTTCCACGACTCAAAGTTTGAGGACATTCGGGGCTGTTCCGAACATGGATGAGGATTGCGAGCACTTTTTATTGGCCGGGACTGAGGGGCGATGTGCGCGACTACGTTGGGCGATGCGATGAGTGCCAACGGACTAAGGCGGACGCACGTCGACCGGGCGGACTGCTTCAACCATTGCCGGTTGCCACGCGTATTTGGGAGGACATCACCATGGATTTTATCGAGGGGTTGCCACTCTCGAATGGGTTCAATGGAGTCATGGTGGTAGTCGACCGCCTTACCAAGTATGCGCATTTTATTCCACTTACTCATCCATACACGGCTAAGTCTATAGCAAAATTGTTTGTTGAATATGTGATGAAATTGCATGGGGTGCCGCGGTCAATTGTTTCCGACCGAGATCGGATATTTATGAGTAGTTTCTGGTCGGAGTTCTTTAAATTGCAGGGAACCAAGCTAAACATGAGCTCGTCTTATCATCCATAAACCGACGGACAGACGGAGGTGACCAATCGCACACTCGAGCAGTACCTTAGGTGCTATGTGCATCAGTTTCCAAAGCGATGGGAGGATTATTTACCTTGGGCCGAGTATTGGTATGACACCACTTACCATAGCTCGACTAAGGCGACGCCGTTTGAGTTGGTGTACGGGCGCAAACTGCCGACGATCGTGAGTTACTCGATGGGGAGCTCCGTGAACGATGAGGTCGATCGAGAGTTGGTCGAGCGCGACTTGATGTTGCGCGAGCTAAATCGGACGTTGGAAGGCTCGATCAATAGGATGAAGGCGTACCATGATGGCAAGCGGCGTGACGTGGAGTTCGAGCCCGGGGACTGGGTGTATTTGAAGTTGAGGCCGTTTCTGCAAAAGGACAGCCGCGCAAAGGGCCGCGACCGAGCTCGGAGTTAGATATTACGGGCCTTATAAAATTTTGGCCAAGGTTGGGAAGGTTGCTTATCGACTCGAGTTGCCAGACGATTCCCATATTCATCCGGTCATACACGTCTCGCAACTCAAGCAACGACTCGGCGAAGCGCATGCGGCAAAGGATCGACTACCCGCGGTCGCGCCGGACGGGCAGGTTATGGTGCAGCCGAGCCGTGCGGTAGAGTACCGGCAAGTCAAAAAGGCTGGAAAATATTTTTGGGAAGTGCTCGTCGAATGGGAGGATTTACCGAGCGAGGAAGCAACTTGGCAGAGTTGGGACGAGATGCGCGAGATGTTCCCCGACTTCTTCCTTGAGGACAAGGAAGCACTTGAAGGGGACGGGAATGATGCGGACACGGCGAGAAGGCTCAAGAACGGGCGAGTCGCGCGTGGCATGCGCGAAGGAGGCTAAGTCGTCGTGCCGGAGAGGCACGATACGCGGACGGGCAAACGCGCGCGAGAGATGACGCACGCTATATTATCGGGGACCAGCGCGAGTTTGATCGCGCAAGCGACGGGGTGCACGCGCGAACTTGCCTAGGCGCGCGAGGATTAGGCGAGGTGCTGGACGCGTGTGCGGGAATGGAAGATGAAGCCCTAGTGCTTGGGCGATTAGGAAGCACGGACTTGGAGTGCAAGCCAAGGCATTAGATTCCCGAGTTATTTAGTTTCATTATTGCTTTATGATATCTAGATTGTTTACGACACTTAATATTTTATTGCTTTATTAGAGTTATAGTTATATTAGGATTAGATCTAGTTGATGCCTATATAAAGGCCCTTCCTCTTGTTAATTTAATCATTCAGAAACCAATACAAAAATCTAAACTTTTGTTCAAACACTTTGCTCTAGTTTTCTTCTTGAATTCTTTTGCAACTTTATTCGTTTCGAGGGGCGCGAGTGTGTGAACCTCCTAACACCTATCGAGCGACTGAAGGCGCGGGAGCAACTTGTCGGCAATCGAGACACACGGTCTTCATCAGGAGTGTAGTGCACGCGGAGCAAGCAAAGGTAGCCAGCGCACGGGTGTGCGGGTGATAGGCATAGTGGCCACGGGCGAGGGAGTGCAGGCGCGCACTAGCACGGACGCACAGTGCATGCGGGTACTGGGCACGACAGGTGAGGGCGTAGGTGAAGCGCGCGGCATCAGTATGCGCGCAACAGACGAACAGGCGCTCGCTAGGGCGAAAGCGCATCGCGCGCAGGCAAGGGACGCGACTAGCGCGGGCGTGGGTGAGCATGATGCGCGGGCCGCGGTGCTGGCAAGCTCGTACGCGAAAAGCCCGCACAACGGGGTAGCACGCGCGCGCGAGTCCTCATGCCTCGAGGTATGCGGGTAGGCGCGCTAGACCCCATACCTCGAGGAGTGCGACAACGTTGGGGCACACGCACGCGGGAAGGCGGCAGGCAACGGCCCCGTGCGTGACACGACTGATGGGCATGCACACGCGAAAGGAGGCGGCGCCCTAGTCCTCAAGGACTAGGGCCATGAGAGGCAGCGTGCGTGCGAGTAAGGCGGCGGGCGTACGACCAAAGGGGGAGAGAGATACTTGGAGTGCAAGACAAGTTCAAGATCCCTTAGTTATTTAGATTCCTTTATGCATATGATACTTAATATTTTATTGCTTTATTAGTTCCCTAGGTAGATTAGGCTTAGACATATTTTGTGCCTATATAAAGGCCCCATCCCCATGTTATTTTGGATCATGAATTTTATGAATAGAAACTTGAACTTTTGTTCTTCCACTTTGCTCTAGTTTTTCACCAAAATTCTATTGCAATTTTATTCGTTCCAAGAGGCGCTGTTGTGGCTCGAAGAACACCTATCGGCGATTCAAGGTGCGGGTTCGCGGCTTATCGGCAATTGAAACACACGATCTTCATCATTGGTGCTTTCATTGAGAGGTGTTAGATCGTGTATTTTTTTTCCCCAACCCATTCCTTTTTCTTTTCTTCCTTCTTTTAATTCGTTCGATTAAAAAAAATCAAATTTATTTTCAACCACGAGTCCACAAAGCAAAGAGCGAAGAGAGGAAAGGAAAGCCATGGCCAACAAAGAGATGAAGGATAAAATCGATAATCTCGATGTCCAGTTCCGTGGTATGAGCGAAGCTATCGATACGTTAAGAGGAGGGCTCGATAATATGAAGATGATAGTGGAAGACCTGATGGAAACCGTGAATAGGTGCTTCAATGAGATGGCACGCACGGTGCTCACACGCTTACCACCGCCGCGGCCACATGATCGTGCACAATACCATGACCGCGAGTGGGTCGAAGGGGAGGAGCGCCGACGGGAAGAGTACGAACGCGAGGACCAGTTCGATCGGTAGTCCCAGGCATCCACTTATCGCGAGCACCCCAAGGTCTACAAGCCCCGCATCATGTTATCCACGTTCACCGGCAGCGACCCACATTCATGGCTCAACCGGGTGATGCAATATTTCGAGCTCAACGAGATGGACGGCCTAGATCGTGTAAGGTATGCCGCTTATTATCTTGATGGAGAGGCCAACATATGGTGGCAATGGCTCACGAGAATCTATCGCAAGCGGCAGCAGGCCATCACATGGGCTGATTTTGAGAGGGAATTGCTCACACGCTTTGGCACATCTGATTACCACAATTATAATGAGGCTCTCACGCGCATACGACAAACAGGCAGCTTGCGAGACTATATCAGGGAGTTCGAACGGTTGGCATGCCGCGTGCGCGATTGGCTCGAGGATGCGTTGGTAGGAGCATTTGTGGGTGGATTGAAATTCGATCTAGCTGCGGAGGTTCGTTTAGAGAGGCCAGACACTATGCATGTCGCTATGGAAGTTGCCCGACGATGCGAGGATCACCTAGTCGCCACACGAAGGGGACGGGCAGACGTTCGATTCACCGACATGCATCGCATCGGCCCGAGCCACGCAACGGCAAGCGCGCGGCCGAACGTCAACACTCGGACGGCAGGGCCAGTAGTTAGGTGATTGTCCCCCGAGGAAGTCAAGCGTCGACGTGAGAAGAGCCTATGTTTCAAGTGCGAAGAGAAATTTACGCCAGGCCATCAGTATAAGCAAGCTTTTGTGATCGAAGTTGCTAATTCTGATGAGGAAGGATCCGAGGTCGAGGAAGAACCACATCAGTAGGATGAGGTTGAAGTGCCCAAAGATGAAGCAGAGATATCGATGCACGCAATGGCAGGGATTCGGGGGCCTCGGCCGATGCGATTGCCAGCTTGGGTCAAGGATCGAAGGGTGATGGTGCTCGTGGAAAACGGGTCATCACACAACTTCATTAATGCTGACTTGTCCCAGAAGCTGAATCTACCAACCACGAAGATTGAACTTTTTGAGGTACGAGTAGCTAATGGTAAAAGGCTGCAATGCACTGAATCCTTTCGGAAGGTGCCAATCAAATTCCAAGGAGTTACGGTAAAAGCTGATCTTTATGCTTTACCTCTAGTCGGACCTGATGTCGTGCTAGGAGTCTAATGGCTCGTAGGATTAGGCAATGTGACCACCGACTATCGAACTGGAGTTATGGAGTTCAAATCGGGGGGTCGGCAAGTCACTCTGAGTACAGGCACTGCGAAATGTACTAAAGAAGTTGGGTTGAAGAGTATCGAAAGAGTTTGGCGAAGTGACGGTCAAATATTCGCGGTAGTGGTCGAAAGTAAAAAGCCGCACATGGAAGAGGCCGGACAGCAGCAAGCCGATGTGCGGGAGCTTCTTGAGGAATTCGAAGGAGTGCTAGGCGAACCTAAGGGCCTACCACCCCACTGGGAGTTCGACCACCGCATACCCTTGGTTAATGAACAGCATGCAGTACACGTCCATCCCTATAGGTACGCTCACTTTCAGAAAACTGAGATTGAGAGGCAAGTGGCTGAGATGCTAGAATCGAGGTTAATTCAGCATAGCAAGATTCCATCTTCTTCGCCAGTATTGTTAGCTAAAAAGAAGGATGGCACGTGGAGGTTTTGTACTGATTACCGAGCTCTGAATGCCGCAACTATCAAGGATCGATTTCCTATCCCTAGTGTCAACGATACGCTCGATGAGTTAGCAGGGTCACGTTACTTCTCGAAGCTCGATCTGAGAGCTGGTTATCATCATATTCGACTCCACAAAGCCGACATACCAAAGACAGCTTTTCGTACGCATCAAGGGCACTATGAGTATTTGGTGATGCCATTTGGGCTATGCAACACCCGTCCACTTTTCAGTTCGCTATGAATTCCATCTACGTAAGTTTGTTCTAGTCTTCTTTGATGATATACTGGTATATTCGAAGTCATGGGCTGAACATTTGGAGAATTTGAGAGTGGTGCTCGAAGTCTTGGAGGCTAACTCATTCCATATCAAGTCGTCCAAGCGTTCATTCGGGCAGGAGATGGTCGAGTACTTAGGCCACTTTATATCTCATAATGGCGTGACGGTTGATCCACGAAAGATAGTGGCTATGGTCGACTGGCCAAAGGCGCTGAGTCTCACGCAGCTGAGAGGGTTCCTAGGGCTCACGGGCTATTACCGGAAGTTTGTGAAGGATTATAGAACCATTGCCAAGCCATTGACGAAGATGACCAAGAAAGGAGGGTTCACCTGGACCAAGGCTAGCGAGGAGGCATTTGAGAAACTGAAGGGCTCCATGACTACAACGCCAGTTCTCGCAATGCCAAGGTTTGATGTCTTGTTCAAGGTACACACAGATGCTAGTGATATTAGAATCGGAGCAGTACTAGTGCAGGAGGGGCGACCCTTAGCCTATATTAGCAAGGCACTAGGCACGACTCGATTGGGTCTATCTGTGTACGTCAAAGAGATGCTAGCTGTTGTTGAATCCGTGAGATGCTGGAGGCCCTATCTGCTGGGGTGACGATTTTGAATTGTGACCGACCAGAAATCACTCAAGCATCTACTCGAGCAAAGGATCGTTATTTCCGAGCAGCAGAAGTTCGTCTCGAAGCTTATGGGGTTTGACATTGAGATAGTCTACCGGCTAGGTCGACACAATGTTGTAGCTGATGCCCTATCTCGACGAACAGATGTGGCTGAGCTTGATGCTATCACTGGACCAACATGGACCATCTAGGAGGAAGTTCGAAAGGCGCAAGAAGAGGATACTTATTGCAAGGAAGTACGTCAAAAGATCGAGGCATGAGAGACTATTGCTGATTATGAGCTGCACAACGGCCTTTTACTACATCGAGGCCGAGTGTTCGTCCCTGACAATGGGCAACTATGCGAGAAGATCATGCAGCACTTCCATGACTCCAAGATTGGAGGTCACTCAGGTGTCTACAGCACATGGATGAGAATAGCCAATACTTTCTTTTGGCCAGGACAGCAAGGCACGATCCAGGATTACATCGCGAGGTGCAACGACTGTCAGTGCACTAAGGCTGATTCGCGACGACCAAGCGGCCTACTACAACCTCTACCGATTCCCGATGCAGTTTGGGAGGACATTACTATGGATTTCATCGAAGGGTTGCCAAGTTCTAATGGATTCAATGTTGGTGTTATATACTTAAGCTTTGCTTTAGTGGATATTACACTTGTTATTC
>CACSLK010031729.1:1723514-1734233 GCA_902706635.1 Striga hermonthica | reverse complement strand
ACCTTCTATTTCTTCGGGCCGCCTGGTGCCTTAGCCATCCCCACCAGGTCTTGCTCCTTCGGCGTGCTTCTCTAAACCTCCAATGGCGCTTCTTTTTGAGGCGTGGTCTCGTCTGAGCACGTCTACGCCATTGCGCATGTTCGCGCCCTTCCGGTTGGGTCGATTGATGCCTTGGACGTGTTTGGGTTGACTTATGCCGCCTCATTTGTGCTCGTGCGCCTCGCATTCGCGCTCGTACCCGTCGCTTAGTCCATGCGTGCGTAGTTTTGGCCCTTTTCTCGGCCTTCTTGGCTCTTGGACCTTCTCGTCGTCGGGGCTCGAAACCCACTTCTGCATCAGCGGGGCGCACGACGACACGCGCGAGGCACAATTCAAGACCGGGATGGCAAGCCTAATCCTTGTAGAAATAGGCAAGGCACGAATACTAATCCCTGCAGGAATAGGAAAAGCTGTTGAGTGCCGGAACGCGCGTGAAAGATTGGTGACGAGAGTAATCCTCGAAAGATCAGGAAACGTAACTGGGAGCATATTCCTAGTAGGAATAGGACTAGTTGATATGGGCTCGAGGCATGGTCCTACAAGGAATAAGAATGGCGCACATGGGGCGCGAAGCCTTAAGCCTCGAGGCGAGAGGACATGCACGCATGGGCGTAGGAGGCGCGCGCGCGATACCTTGTGCGACGAGGACTAGCTGGCGGTGCACAAGAGGGCGGCTAGGTTAAGGGGGCAGCGACTTGGAGTGCAAGACAAGGAATTGGAGTGCAAGTCATGTCTTTTGAGTTTTGGTTGTAGGATTTTATTTCCTTGTTGCTTTTCATTATAGAATTAGGAGATCTAGATTAATCAGGCTTAGATTTATTTTATGCACCTATAAATACCCATGTACCTCTTCATAATAAGATGTCCAGAAAATTGATGAGTGAATAGAAAAGGGGAACTTGGTGTTCTAACGTGTGTTAAGCAAGGCCGTTAGTGCGTGTTTACATACAAGTGTCGGAGAGAAGGCCATTAGTGTGTCTTGAAGTCACAGTGTCTAAGAGAAGGCCCTGAGTATGTCTGTTAGTCACATCTATCGTGTGTAGTCGAAGGCCTTGAGTGCGCGATTACATACACCCGAAATAGACAACAACCGCGATCAACACTCCGATCACTCATCATTGGTGCTTTCATTGAGAGGGTTTCATTGAAGAGTGTCCGATCAAGGTTATTGTTTATCTATCTTTTTTTCTTTTTTTCGGTTATTACCTTTTGTTGAGGGGCCGAATTTCTCTTTGTTTTGTTCGAATTTTGGTTCGAATTTTTGTTCTTCGTTTTGATTTTTTGTGAGTTTGTGTCGAGATTCAAAAAAAAAAAAAAAAATGTCATCTAGTTCTTTGTTATTTTTAGAGTAAAAAAAAAGGAGAGTCGTGATGTTTGAGCCATTAGATGAGTTGGATTGGGAGGATTTCGAATACCTCGAAAGTTTGGACAGGGAATTAACCCCTTGGAGCAAGAGTATTTGGAGGAGATGTACGACCAAAAGGAGAAGTATGAAAGACAAGCCAAGATCACGGAGGAGTTGTTACGACGACAAGACGAAGGGCGATGCAAGGAGACGATATTGGGCGAAGATAAAGAGGAGGTGATGGGTGATGTCGAGGCTGGAGTCTTGGTCGAGATCGAAGGAGAGGATAAGTCCGAGGTCGAGGTAATCAAGGTTGAATAGAAGATGTTGGGCGAGATCGAAGTAAGCCAAGATGACGAGACGCACGCACAGTACGGTGCAAATGAAGAGGTGGTTGTTGACGATAGCGAGGTGTCGGTACAGGTCGACGAGGACCGTGAGTGGGATGTGCGCATGGTTGAAGAAAGAGTTCCCGAGATTTGGATGGTCGAGGATGAGTCCTTGAGGACAAGGACATTCTCAAATGGGGCGGGAATGATGCGTGAGTGGGTTTTGACCCCGATGACAAGAAGGGCGAAGAGCCGAGACGACCCGATGGGGCCAGAAAAAGGGCCAAAACAACGCACGCATGACCTAAACGACGGGTACAAGCTCGTATGCGAGGTGCACGAGCACGTAAGGAGCGGCAAGGGTCGACTATACGAGGGTCGAGCATGAGAGGGTCGAAGCTCGTAGGTCAAGGGATAGCGCACGACCAAGCACGAGGAGGAGTCTGCGGGTTGGACGCGCGATTACACGGGCCGGCCAATGAAGGTTGCGCAAAGGAAAGGCAGAGTGGCGCGCAGGGGGAGGTTGTTGGGTGGATGGCGTGCGAGGGGGGTTGCTGCAGATGGACGGGCGCGCCTCGAGCGATGGGAGATGCGCGGGCCTTGGGCGCACTGGACAACGAGCGCGGGGCGCACGGCGACACGCGCGAGGCACAAGTCAAGACCGGGGTGGCAAGCCTAATCCTCGTAGGAATTGGCAAGGCACGAATACTAATCCCCGCAGGAATAGGAAAAGTAGTTGAGTGCCAAAACGCGCGTGAAAGATCAGTGATTGAAGTAATCCTCGAAAGATCAAAAAAGGTAACTGGGAGCATATTTCTAGTAGGAATAGGAATAGTTGATGTGGGCTCGAGGCATGGTCCTACAAGGAATAGGAATGGCACACGCGGGGCGCGAAGCCTTAAGCCTCGAGGCAAGAGGACATGCACGCATGGGCGTAGGAGGCGCGCGCGCGATACCTCGTGCGACGAGGACTAGCGGGCGGCGCGCAAGAGGGCGGCTAGGTCAAGGGGGCGGCGACTTAGAGTGCAAGACAAGGAATTGGAGTGCAAGTCAAGTCTTTTGAGTTTTGGTAGTAGTAGGATTTTATTTCCTTGTTGCTTTTCATTATAGTATTAGGAGATCTAGATTGATTAAGCTTAGATTTATTTTATGCACCTATAAATACCCATGTACCTCTTCATAATAAGATGTCCAAAAAATTGACGAGTGAATAGAAAAGGGGAACTTGGTGTCCTAACGTGTGTTAAGCAAAGCCGTTAGTGCGTGTTTACATACAAGTGTCGGAGAGAAGGCCATTAGTGCGTCTTGAAGTCACGGTGTCTAAGAGAAGGCCCTGAGTGCGTCCGTAAGTCACATCAATCATGTGTAGTCAAAGGCCTTGAGTGCGCGATACACCTGAAATAAACAACAACCACGATCACTCATCACGTGTGCTAGCAGGCCGCTGCCGGGCTGGCGCTGCACCGCTACGTGTGGGCAAGCCCTACGGTCGGCCCTTCGCTGGCCGTCTGGCAAATTTTTCCAGCAACTATGACTTGCCTGGACATGAAATGATATGAAATGACTAAATATACATGAATTGCTCGGGAGTGTTCGGCTAGATTATGACATGGCTCGGAAAGGGCCTAAATGCACCTCCGAGGTCATTTTAGCACATAAATTGAACTAATTAATATGCTATCTAGATGATCTTACTAACATGACCTTAAATACATTAAAAAGAGGTTAAGACGAATATACCCCTCCAAATGCTCGAAAGGATTGCTATAGTGTGCGGGGTCTCGCTCGGTGTGCTCGGTGTGCACGTGTTCCCTTGGGCAAAGCTTCGACACAAGCTACTTCTCTTCTTCTTTTCTTATAGTTTCGATATTTTTCTATCTTTTCGCTCACGAATTTTCTCTCTTTTCTCGACTTGACATAAAAAGGCTCGATGTTGCGAATGAGGACTTAACCCACGACTTTACCACATAAATACTAAGTAAAAATGATGGATGGAGATGAAAAATGGAGGTAAAATAAGGTAATGACACTTGCAAGTACCGTAGGCTTTCGTGGTATTTGCTCGGCTTTGTCATCGTCCGATGTGGCGTGCAAAGATGTGCCGAGTCATCCCATGAAGACCCACGTCATGCCACGTAGCAAGCTAGTAGGTGAATCACCTAGGCCACTTGCACACATATCTTATCTTATAGTAAATACTCACGGATTTGACTATGGCTTAAGCTTAGAATTATATTTGGCCTGATCTTGGTACCTAATCCACCTTAAGCTAACGATGGACGGTGGCGGCTAGCATGACGCGCACACGCACGGCGATGGTGTGCGTTGATGAGTGATCGAGTGTTGATTGCAGTTGTTGTCTATTTCGGTTGTGTGTAATCACACACTCTGGGCCTTCGACTAAAAACGATAGGTGTGACTAACAAACGCTCTCAGGGTCTTCTCTTAGACACTGTGACTTCAAGACGCACTAATGGCCTTCTCTCCGACACTTGTATGTAAACACGCATTACGACCTTGCTTAACACACGTTAGAACACCAAGTTCCCCTTTTCTATTCACTCATCAATTTTTGGACTTCTAATAATGAAGAGGTACATGGGTATTTATAGGTGAATAAAATAATTCTAAGCCAAATTAATCTAGATCTCCTAATTCTAGAATGAAAAGCAACATGGTAATAAAATTCTACTATTACTATAACTACTAAAGACTTGACTTTCACTCCAAGAAGCTTGATGTCCAAGTCATTCGCATGCCCTAAAACCTTCGGCTGCCTTTGTATGCGCGCCGCCTTTCGCATGCCTAATCCTTGGCGCGTGAGGCATCGCGCGCCTCATCTGGTTCGCACACGCACGCCGCCCACACCTCGCCTAGTCCTTCGATGACTATGTCTCGTGCGCCTGCTGCCCACTCGCGCGCTATCACGCATGCCTCATCATCGCTTCCATCCTCTCACGCGTGTGTGCCGTCGCTCGGTATTCCTTCACCTAAGAGGTCGCGGTCTTCCCCTGCCAGCGAACTGCCCGCCATGCCTACTCCTTCACGCCTTAGGCCGTCCGCGTCGGTGTCCCACTCGCGCGCCTGTGCGCGTGCCCAATCCCAACTGGCTTCCCCGCGCGCGTCCACTCTTGCTAGTCCTAGGCCTACAAGGCCTAGGCCGTTGCCTGCGTCCTCGTCACTCGCACGCCCAACGCGCCCTGTCCGTTCTCCGCGTGATGCCCGCGCGTCTCGGCTACCTCCCGTAATCGCCTACGGCGCATCCCCGTGCACCCGCTGCACTGCGCGTACCGCAAGACGCCACGGCCTGCTCGCCTACCGCGCACCCCATCGCACAGCTGCACCTCGTGCACGATCACTCGGCCCTTCACGCGCATCAAGGCACGATGCGCGCCATTCGCTCATGCCCACCTTCTCGTCACCGATCAACCTCAGCTGCTCACTCGATGGCCATGGGTCCATCCTTCTAACCCAATGCAGTCTCTAGCATGCCATATCCAACCGTTTTCTACCCATTGCTTTCCTGTCCTTCGAGCCTCCACCTTCTAAGCTCGCTTCTTTCTCGCACAAGGCCCACAACATTGACTTGCCTTTCGAGCCTTTGCTTTGCCTCGTCTCTTGGCCATACGTTTCCTAGCCTTCAACTTCAGCTTTGGACCACATCCTTTTGGCTAATCTCTCACACATGATGGCCGGTAAATCGGACTAGATGGCTCCTCCAGCATATTTTCCAACCATAAATCGAGATCCTCTACCATCCCATCACTTGATTCACCGGGGTTAATAACCACTTCCGTATCATTCCCTTCTTCTTCTAGACTTTCCTTGTTCTCAAGGATAATAAAATTTCACGCACCTTCATCACCATTGTCTTGAACTTCGACCACTTCAGCTCTCCTGGCTTCCACGAGTTGTCTTTCACGCTCCTCCCAATTTTTTCGTTCGTGAAGCTCCTCCAAAAATTCTTTCTCCCATGGAGTTAATTCCTTCTCCAAACCTTCGAGATACTCAAGATCTTCTTGATCTAACTCATCCAATGGCTCGAACCTCATGTCTCTCATTTTTTTAAGACTCTATAAAAAATAACAAAGGACTAGATGACACCTTTTTTTACTCAACTCTCACGAAAAAAAAAAAATGAACAAAAATTTGAACCAAAATTTCAAGAAAATAGAGAGAAATTCGCCCCCTCAACAAAAGGTAAAAACCAAAAAAATCAAAGGATAGATAAACAATAACCCAGATTGGACACTATCGACGAAACCCTCTCAATGAAACCACCAATGATGAGTGATCGAGTGTTGATCGCGGTTGTTGTCTATTTTGGTTGTGTGTAATCGCGCACTCAGGGCCTTCGACTACACACGATAGGTGTGACTAACAGACGCACTCAGGGCCTTCTCTTAGACACTGTGACTTCAAGACGCACTAATGGCCTTCTCTCCGACACTTGTATGTAAACACGCACTACGGCCTTGCTTAACACACGTTAGAACACCAAGTTCCCCTTTTCTATTCACTCATCATTTTCTGGACTTCTAAAATGAAAAGGTACATGGGTATTTATAGGTTCATAAATTAAATATAAGCCTAATTAATCTAGATCTCCTAATTTTAGAATTAAAAGCAACATGGTAATAAAATCTCACTATTACTATCACTACTAAAGACTTGACTTGCACTCCAAGAAGCTTGATGTCCAAGTCATTCGCACGCCCTAAAAACTTCGGCCGCCTTTGTATGCGCACCGCCTTTCGCATGCCTAATCCTTGGTGAGCGAGACATCACGCGCCTCATCTGGTTCGCACGCCCCCGCCGCCCCTGCCTCGCCTAGTCCTTCGATGACTAAGTCTCGCGCGCTTGCTGCCCACTCACACGCTATCGCGCACGCCTCATCATCACTTCCATCCTCGCGCGCGTGTGTGCCGTCGCCCGGTATTCCTTCGCCTACGCAGTCGCGGTCTTCCCCTGCCAGCGCACCGCCCGCCATGGCTACTCCTTCACGTCTTAGGCCGTCCGCATCGGTGTCCCACTCGCGCGCCTGTGCATGCGCCCCGTCCCAGCTGGCTTTCCCGTGTGCGTCCACTCCCGCCAGTCCTAGGCCTACAAGGCCTAGGCCGTTGCCTGCGTCCTCGCCACTCGTGCGCCCAGTGCGCCCCGTCTGTTCTCCGCGTGTCGCCCGCGCATCTCGGCTATCTCTCGCGTCCCAATCGCCTACGGCGCATCCCCGTGCACCCGCTTGATGAAGGATCGTGTGTTTCGTTCTACTCGCTTGCCTCAAAGAATGCGTCGCCACGGTCTTGCTCTCAATGATAGGTGTGATCGACTCGATTATTAGCCTAACACTTTCACGATACTTGAGTTCACTCGGTAATTAGCCTTGCTCCCTTGATTTTGAACTAGCTCGGGTCTTAGCCTCACTAATTCGATTGCATGATCGAACTCGCACGAATCCTAACACACTGTTTGAACATAACGTTCCTTTTCTATTCAACTCATCAATTCTGGACTTTAAAACAATGAGGGAAGACCCCTATTTATAGATGCATAAAATAAATCTAAGCCTAAGCTAATTAGATCTTCTAATTCTAGAATTAAAAGCAACATGGTAATAAAATCCTAATATTACTAAAACTACTAATGCTTCGCTTGCACTCCACTTTACTTGAAGCCCAAGTCTTTTTCACGCCCCAAAGCCGCCTCACACGAACCGCCTGCGCGCGCCGCCCACGGCTTCCCTACTCCTTGGCGCGCGAGGCATCGCGCGCCTTGCCGCTGTCGCACGCGCACCGCCCTAGAGCACTCCCCGTTCGCGCCGCCTTGACCAGCGCGTGCATCCCCCTGCTGGCATCGCCTAATCCTGCCCCGCCTAGGACTCCTGGGCGTCAGCTTCCCACGCGCGTGCTTATTGCGCCCATCAATTGCTCTCGCGCCGATTGGAGCGTCTTCGCCCATCGCGCGCTTGTCGCGCACGCCGCCTACCTCCATCATGTTCGCGCCGTGTCCCCGCGCCCTGCGCGTTGCGCCCAGCACTCCTATTCCTATTCGGTCGCGGTCCTCGCCCGTGCCCCAATCTCCTACCTCGCACCTACGTGCTCCCGACGCTGCCCGTGTGCCGACCACATGCTCGCGCCTTTTGCCTATTCGCCCACTGGCCAGTACCGGCTAACCTTCGGCCTCGATGACCGCTTCAGTATCATTCTCCTCCTCTTCAAGACTTTCATTGTCCTCAAGGATTAAAAAAATTCAGCACATCAACATCGCTATCGTCCTCCTCGATTGGCGAGTCGCCTTGGTCCTCTATTCTCAAATTAACGCGCTTCCCTAGTCACCCAAATTCCATCTTTCCTCGCATGTAGTCGGTTGTAATGGGCCCAAGTGTTTCGAGCCACTATACTCCCAACACAATATCAGTTGCCTTAAGCGGTAAGGCGTAGAGGTCAATTTCTAGCTCTTGATCCTGTGCCATAATTGGAACCTTCTTGAACAATTGACTACCTTGCAGTTCATGTCCATTGGCTATTTTGACTCCAAACCTCTTGACCTCTGTGGGTTCCAACTTCAGTCGCCTGGCTATTCCTTCATCGATAAAATTCAAACTCGACCCACTATCGACCAATAACTCTAGCAGCCTATCTTTTATTTCAGCCGTGAACCTGATCATCTTGGGACCATGCTTTTTTCACTTAACCACATGTAACAAGGACTCCTCCTGTGGCTTCTCCTCCTCATATTCCTCTCCAATTTCCAACAGAAAGACTTCCTTACCTTTGCACTTGTGGCTTGGCGTAAATTTCTCGTTGCATGTATAACACAAGCCCTTTTCCCTTCGCCGCTGCATCTCGTCGTCCGTAAGCCACCGTACGCTGCTCGTGGTGCGCGTACCCTCGCCGACTGCCGGTTTGACCTCGGTCCATGGGGGCATGTCGTCGATCGCGACACTCGCGCGCTAAATGTCCGTGCGCCCCTCGTTCGGCCTCGCCTTGCGCACTGCTGCGAGATGATCCTCGTGTAGTCGCACTACTTCCATGGCGGTCCTTGTCGATCTTGACCTGTCCAGTCGTTCCTCCGCAGCTAACTCAGCCTTCAGGCCTCCAACAAATGCACCAACAAGTGCACTCTCGGGCCAATCGCGTACCCGACTCGCAATTCTTTCACACTCCTTTTGATAGTCGCATAGACTACCCGTTTGGCGAATCCTTGTCAAAGCCTCATCATAATCGAAATAATCACTGGACCCAAAATATGGTAATCTGCTCCTTCTCAAAATCCCTCCATCTGATTTGCTCGCCTTTGTTCTTGTAAACATGTAACACCCATTGCTACTATGTGTTGGCTTCACCATCCAAGTAGTAGGCAACAATTTGAACTCTTTCGGACTTATGTACCTCATTGATCTCGAAAAATTGCATGGCACGACTTAACCAAGCATCCGGATCTGTTCCTTCGAACGTCGGCATCGTAACCTTCGGTCTCGTACGTACATGCTCCTCGCGATGATGCCGATGGTCGTGCGTCCTTTGATCGCCGTGGTGTCGGGTTGTGCGCGTTTCGCGCGTCGCCTGCGACCGTTTGTCTTCATCATCATGACTAGACGTCGAACTGCCCGTTCCCGCCATGGTTGATCTCGATGTGCGGCTCCTCCGCGTGTGGTGGTTGACTCTCTCGAGCTTTCCCGCCAAGTCGTGTATCATAAGGTCCAACTTCGCCATGTTTTTATTAACCACGTGTTGTCCGTTGCCAAGGGACCTCACGCTTTCCTCAAGCATATCGAACCTTTCACGATTCGGCATGACTCTCTCTCTTTTCTTTTTTTTTGATACTCTCGAAAATTTTTGAAAAAGAAAGAAGAAAGTTCGAAAAAATATCGAACTAGAGGGGGAAAAATCGGACAAAAAGAAAAAGAATGGGATAGGAAAAGTTTAACCAAACACACAATCAATCACTCTCAACGAGAGCACCAATCATGAAGGACGTGTGTTTCGTTCCACTCGCTTGCCTTGAACAATGCATCGCCACGGCCTTGCTCTCAACGATAGGTGTGATCGACTCGGTTATTAGCCTAACTCTCTCACGATACTTGAGTTCACTCGGTAATTAGCCTTGCTCCTTCGATTTTGAACTAGCTCGGGTCTTAGACTCAATAATTCGATTGCATGATCGAACTCTCACGAATCCTAACACACGGTTTGAAAATAACGTTCCTTTCTATTCAACTTATCAATTCTGGACCTTTAAAACAATGAGGGAAGACCCCTATTTATAGGTGCATAAAATAAATCTAAGCTTATGCTAATTGGATCTCCTAATTCAAGAACGAAAAGCAACATGGTAATAAAATCCTAATATTACTAAAACTAAAAATGCTTGGCTTTGCACTCCACTTTACTTGAAGCCCAAGTCTTTTGCACGCCCCAAAGCTGCCTCACTCGAACTGCCTACGCGTGCCGCCCACGGCTTCCCTACTTGATACGAAAGTGGGTATTCACCCCCGATGATGAGAAAGGCCGAAGGCCGAGGCTAATGGACAAGGCCAAGCAACGAGCACAAACGAAGCTTGCATGGCCTAGGAGACTTGCACGAGCACGTATACGAGGGTGTCGACGTGCACTATCGCATAGGAGGTCGAGCAAGAAGCTCAAGAGAGCGAGACTTGAAGGCTCGGGTGACGAGATCGACTGGTGCAAGGCGTGCACGAGGAAGCAACGCGAACAATGCTTGGGGGCTAAGGCCTTGGGCGTTCACTTGGCGGAGGAGATGAGCGGTGCGCGAGGAGAGGATGTTGGGTGGACAGCGCGCACTTGGGATGGCCGTGAGCAGGCGAACGGGCAAGTGGTAACATGCGCAAGAGCGTACGAGAAGATGGTCCCAGGACGGGCAATAATCGAGCGCAAGGAAAAGCGCGAACACGCGCATTGGCGTAGACGCACGCGGAAAAGACCACGCCCCGGAAGGAAGTGCTATCGGAGGTTTTGGGATGGCTATCAAAGTGTTAGAACCTGGTGG
>CACSLK010031729.1:1699750-1710264 GCA_902706635.1 Striga hermonthica | reverse complement strand
CGATTCAAGGCACTGGTTTGTGGCTTATCGGCAGTCGAAACACACGATCCTCATCACTACTCCTTGGCGCACGAGGCATCGCACGCCTTGCCGCTGTCGCACGCGCACCGCCCTAGCGCGCTCCCCGTTCGCGCCGTCTTCACCTGCCCATGCATCCCCCCGCTGGCGTCGCCTAATCTTGCCCCGCCTAGGACTCCTGGCATCGGCTTCCCAGGCGCGCGCTTATCGCGCCCGTCAATTGCTCTCGCGCCGATTGGCGCGTCTTCGCCCATCGCGTGCTTGTCGCGCACGCCGCTTGCCTCTGTCCTGTTCACACCGTGTCCCCGCGCCCTGCGCGTTCCACCCAACACTCCTATTCCTATTCGGTCGCGGTCCTCGCCCGTGTCCCAATCTCCTACCGCGTACTCGCGTGCTCCGGACGCTGCCCGCATCATCGCCCGATGCACGCCTTTTGCCTATTCGCCCACCGGCCAGTCCCGGCCAACCTTCGGCCTCGATGACCGTTTGCGTATCACCGCTGCACTGCGCGTACCGCCAGACCCCGCGGCCTGCTCGCCTACCGCGCACCCCATCGCACCCGCTCCAGCTCATGCACGATCACTTCACGCACATCAAGGCACGATGCGCACCATTCGCTCATGCCCACCTTCTTGTCGCCGATCGACCTCAGCTGTTCGCCCGATGGCCATGGGTCCCATCCTTCCAACCCAATGCATTCTCCAGCACGCCATATCCAACCGTCTTCTACCCTTTGCTTACCTCGCCTTCGAGCCTCCACCTTCCAAGCTCTCTTCTTTCTCGCACAAGGCCCACAACATTGACTTGCCTTTCGAGCCTTTGCTTTGCGTCGTCTCTGGCCATACGTTTCCTAGCCTTCAACTTCAGCTTTGGACCACATCCTTTTGGCCAATCTCTCACACATGATGGTCGGTAAATCGGACTAGATGGCTCCTCCAGCATATTTTCCAACCATAAATCGAGATCTTCTACCATCCCATCACTTGATTCACCGGTGGTTATTCTCTTGGCCATACGTTTCCTAGCCTTCAACTTCAGCTTTGGACCACATCCTTTTGGCCTGCGTCGTCTCTTGGCCATACGTTTCCTAGCCTTCAACTTCAGCTTTGGACCACATCCTTTTGGCCAATCTCTCACACATGATGGTCGGTAAATCGGACTAGATGGCTCCTCCAGCATATTTTCCAACCATAAATCGAGATCCTCTACCATCCCATCACTTGATTCACCGGGGTTAATAACCACTTCTATATCATGTGTGCTCTCGACAGCGTGCGGTAGCGCACGGCGTGCATGTGCGTGCCCTAGGGCTTGGTGCTTGAAATGTTTGGTCGGTGTACTAATCTGCACGTCGATGTATAGGAATGGTATGTAAACATGACAACTTAAACCGAATTTACTCATTTTCGGTTAAAACTTGACTTCAAAAATTAATTGGAATAATCTTGATTTCCAATAATTAATCCCGATTATTAATATCCGTTTATAAAAATAAACGTTTCAGGAACTAATTATCGAAATGAACTCGGTTAAAATAAACCAAATAGATTTTCGACTTAAAGTCGAACTTATTAATTGGAAACTGAAATAAGTATTATTAACAAAAGGAAACACATCGCTTTTATTAATAACAAACTGGGTTATTACACGAGCCCTCGAGTTTCCACATAAGCGACAACTCTCAGTTTCAGTTCAGACCATCCAGGTGGGTTTTAATTGTGAAATTTGCTATGCCTTAATTAATTGCTTTTTATGTAGAATGATCAATGTATGCTTGTGAACCATGTAGCCTTCGATGTGAGCTATATTGGCCGTCGAACGGTTATCCCCGTAGCTATAGAACGTACCTTCGGGTAGTCTCCTTTAATATTGTTGGCAGTCAGGGCGTGAGCCTTGGCTGATGATCCTCGTATGTAAGGCCAAGGCATAAGTTTTGGCATTCGGGGTGGATTATTGCTCCTGCTGGCCGGACACTCATTGTAAGGCCTTATATAAGGTGTTCGGTATATAGTTCGACAGTAGTATATTGCTATAGGTGTGCACATGAGACTCATTATTGATTATTGATAGGAGATGTCTGATTATTGATTCGTATACATGCTGCGACCATACTTAAATTGTTTTCATGATTATTGATATTAATTATTGCATAGCGGTGAGCACTACTGTTTCCCATTGTGCTCACCCCCACCTGCTCTTCATGCATGCAGGTTAGTATTCGCGGGCACGACATGAAGAGGCGAGTGATCGTCATAATAAATGTTTTGCTTCCGCTTTGAACTGAAATATTGCTATTATTGCTTAATTGATTATTGGATTATTGATAGGGAATGTATTCCCTAGGATTTTATGATTATTGGATCGTTCGGATTGGTTATCGATTGTTGAACCAAATTATTGAATGGATTATTGATAATTGAATATTGAGGATTTGTTTAAAGTATTGATGTTGTTTTGAAAAGGAGTAGCACCCCAAGTATTGTTTTTGAAATAAATTTGAAAAATTTATTCTGATTTTCGGTAAATAAAAGTGGGGTGTACAACGCCCCAGCCCGCGCCCGCATACGGAGAAACCGCCCGACCCATCACCCCTCCATCTCTTTTGCATGCATGGCATCAATGTTTGAATTTTGAATTCATTTATCATCACCCATAACACCAAAGATCACATTTTATTCCTTGTTAACTCCTCATAATGATGATAATCAATTCTTAGGGAGGATACAATTTGTAGGCATTAAGAAGGGAAGACAATTCCTTCCCTTTCACTTCTCATTCTCCCATCTCTTTTCTCTCTTCTAAATTCAACGGAAAAATTCCCCGAGCTCATGCGCCGCACGCCCCGTTGCCCGCGCGCACCGTAAGCGGCCCCACCACAGGCGACGCCAGCAACCCCGAACCCTGCTGCACCTCGGCCTCCTTCTTGCACACCCAACGTTTGGGTCACCACCATCAAAGGACGTCCCAATTGACAAGCGAGCCGCCGTTCAACGCCGAGCAACCCAATCGGACGATTTCCCCGCCCGTTGGATTAAACCGAGTCGTCTCTCTTCTCCTTTGGTGTAGGTACTTTGTTAATCTCATATTATGTTATGTAATTATATTATTAATTGCTGAATATGTGAGTTTTTTGGATTAATTGAATTTATATGTTATTATATGGTTTATTAGTGTATTGAATTATATGAGGTCTATATGGTTTAGTAGTGAACCTTTAAGATTTGATCGAAACTCGTGGATACCTCTTTGATTATGGAACATCTCTTTGTCCTGAACACAATGGCTTTGGCCTTGTGCAATTTGCACTTATAATTTTGACTTATGCATTTTTGAATATTAAGTGTCTGCTGGAACTTGTAAAATTCGGGATAAATCGCTCAATTGTCCACAAATTTTGAATTTTTAATATGTTGCTCCTGTGATGTATATTGTCTTTGTTTTAAAATTTCGTAATTTTTCGAGTTGAATTGTTAGGGTAATAATTAAATTTTCATTTTCTGCTGAATCTTTGATAAATCATATAAAATCGTATTTTTATTATAAATGCATGAAACTTGGTTATTGTTCTTATTTTACGTGATATTTGATACAGTAAAAGTATCAAAAAAGTTTGGATTCAATAAGTTGCATTTTCTTTAAAATTAGGTTTTTGGCTGAAACTTGTAACAATTTTCATAAATCACTTGTTTATTGTTCAAGTCTTGAATTTTTATATGTTAACCTTAACTTGATGAAGTATTTGTGATAAAAATTTGAAGTCTTGAATTGTTCATATGGTCAAACTTTAAATTCATGTTCAAAAAATGCTGATTATTTTCATTAATTTTTATAAATAGCATGATTATGTGTTTAGGCTGAAAATTGGTGAATTGTCTTGGTTCAGCATGTAATATCATGTGTTCAAATGTTGGATTAAAATCCGTTAAGATTGCTAGTTATCTTGATAACGTGCCCTACTTGTCCTAATTTCTCAAATATTGTTCATATTTTTCAAATGTGAAATTTGGTGAAAATATTCTTATATGATGTTATTTATTTCTTAATAATATGTATTTAAATTTTGGAGTCAAAATCTCGAGTAGCCGTTGAGGAAAACCCGAGAGATGCCGTAAGGGGTGCTGCCGGCCAGCAGGCGCCCGACAGTGCACCAGCGCCCAACAGCTCACGCGAGCGCCTGGCAGCACACGAACGCTGGTACCGCTTGGGAGCGCCCAGCAACATATGCTAGCACCCGACAGCATGCAAGTGCTGGCAGCGCCTGGCACCGCATGAGCGCCCAGCAGCACCTGGCTGCGCGCGTGTGCCAGCAATCGAGGTTACGCCTGGGCTTGTCGGCAGCGCCTTGCAGAGCATGAGCCTAAGTCCGTGAAAGGATTTTCAGACTTTTTTTTAGCCTTTGACCATAGTTGATCTTTTACTGTTTATTTGACTTGATCAACCATTAATTGATTATTATGTAGCTTTCCCATACTTGGTCCCGAGTCGAGTCAAATGTTCCATAACTCCAAGAGATTTTCCATGAGCCACTTAGTTGAAATGTTACAACTAAGTTTAAGTGTTCGTTGGAGTAATACTAATCGAGTAGTTATCTTGAATTTTTGTGTAGGTGCTTTGAGGTGTTGACCTCACCACTTACCCGAGTCTCGCTTCTGTGTTATTCGCTGCTTCTAGGTGGGCACAATTTGTGTATCTATAATTATCGCATTTTGTTATTTTGTATAAATGTTCGTTTCGATAACTTAAGTATGCATGAGAACCCTAGTCTAGTGTGTTACACCGCCAGGGGCGTCTCGCCTATAATGCCTTTGATGAATGCAAAAATAGTGAGAGGTAACCTGAACCATGTGTGAGTTTTAGAGGGTGACGCCCTAATCCGTGTGTTGTTCGGGGCGGTCCTTTTAGGCTCCACTGTCTCCCGGAAAGGATCCCTTTGGATATGTCGAGCTAGGGAGGGAAGGTTTCCGATTACTCCTTACCAATGTTTGATCGGAAGGTTGTATGTACATAGGAGGATTTGGAATAGGGCCGAATAGGGAGTTAGACCTGGATTTTATGCATACTTTATTTATGGTTTTGGATCATTATGCAAAATAGACTTATGCGATATTGGTGAGCATAGTGGTTTTGCTCATCCCTATTGTTTGTTTAGTCCTCTTGTTCCTCTTCCTATCATTAGGTTGAGCTTGGTTGGCGGCGGCAGCGAGGGGTGATCGAGTGGTGGTCATTGGATTGATGTGTCTTTTGCTTTCGCTATTTTAGTATCTATATTGGATTGTTTGCTTTGCATTTGATTAGTATGCTTCCGCCTTTACCCATTTTGAACATGTTGGTTTGACCATTTGGATAATGTTAAACTATTGGATTGGTTTTGAGACTTATGAATGAGTTGATTTGATTCTTCATCTAATAGTTTGTACATGTGTAGGTTCTTTATATTTGTGCTTATTTGTTTAATCATTGTTAGTAGTTAAGTAGCGCCATTTGACATTTAAGTTTTCGGTTTGGGATTTTTGCGAAAAATTTGCTCTGATTTTTATAAATAAATCTTGTAAACTCTTTAAAATAAAACGGGGCGTTACAGTATGGTATCAGAGCTAGTCTGCATTTCTGTAGACTATCTCTCTAGTGCTAGTATTGTTAATGACCATTGACCACTCGCTTTCGTCTCGCCGCGCCAACTCGAGGTATGAGTTTGTTGTTTTTGTTTATCTTATTTGGGGCTTAGGACTATCCACCTTATTATGTTTCGAATTCTAGTATTTATTTGGGTGAGCTCTAGTCGCATTTGGTGACTAGTTATGACCCTAGAGATTTCTCTCTATAAGTTTAGAGTTAGCATTTTGAGCGAGCTATCTCGTTGATAGTTGAAATTTGCTATATGCACCATAGCTTTTCTGGTGACCAACGTCAGGATGCCTTATTGAGATTAGACAACCGAGAAATTCCGAATGTGCGGGATCACTGAACGTCTGGGGCAGCTGACCAGTGGACCAGAGTAGAAGTGGTGGAATTCAATCATTGGAGTGCGATGATTGTGATTTAAAGCTTTGAACGAGTTGTCAACCGATGCCGAAGAGTTCTGGTGATCGATGGAGTATTGCTAACGCGACTCTCGAGGATGGCAAGACCGCGAGAAAAGCAATGACTACTTTTACTGCGTGTGTTACGAACATTAATCACGAAGGCTGGCAGTTAGACAGAATGACTCCGTAAACTCAAGTAGATCCAGCGTACTGTCTTAACTCGAACATTCGGTTATCGTTCGCTATACCGACTACTGGCATTGAGGCCAGAAGAGGATCGTACCATTTCATTTCAAGTGCAAGTGAAGAAGAATCATTACCGAGGAATATTTTTTTTGGAACTGTGCGATTGCATGGAGAAGGAGATTGATGACCTATACCAGAGAGGACTAACGGTGGACAAATGTGATTGAACCCTTACGTGAATGAACTCTTTTGCCCGACATTTGGCCGATACAAAAGGAGAATCTCGTAAGTATACTCTGACTTAGGACGAGGATGAACTGAATAAGGAGTGGACAATGGACTGGGAAATCGAGATCGTGTGTTGGTTATTAACTTTCCGTTCTTGTGTGTTATATTTTAATCGGTTGTGCAATTTTTTGTGTTTTATGTGTGGAGCTAACTTTGTTTAATGGCTTTATGTAACACCCCGTTTATTGGAGTATTATATAGAGTTATTTATTATATTTATTATATTTAGTTTCGCTTTATAATTATTATTATTGATTGTCTAAATACTTATAATTGTTTATTTGCATAATTGTTTATTTTTATTTATGCTAAATAAATTTATTATTGCGTGTTATGTACTTATATATATTATTATATGTCTGTTTTATTTTAATTATTGTCAAGCCGAACCGATCGCTTAAATAGCGTAAGTGTTAAACCGAGATCCCCGACCCGAGTCCTAAGAACTGGCCTAAATAGCTTGCAAGTTTGGCCCATTAATCAAGGGCATAATTTTTCTTCTTATCGGTTAATTAAGCCCTAATCTTCCCTTCTCCTCTGCACTTTTACGCCACAAAAACCCTTCTCTCACCTCTCCCGATCGCGTACAGAGCAGATGAATTTGGGAAGAGAAATCGATCGCCACCCTTCCCTGCTCGAAGTCATCGTGCACCACCGTGAGCAGCGTGCCACCGCCGTTGTCCCGAGCCACCCCGATGAGCGTTGTTCTATGTTTGCGACCATCGCCAGGAGCCCCAAATGCCGCCGTCTCACGCCACAGGAGCACCCCCGTTGTTCGTGTGTCACTCTCGCAGTGTCCTCGGCGAGTTCCCTCCCCGCGAGCAGCAGGTGGCCTTTGTTTGTCACTGCCGGTTCAAACCAAGAGGAGACCGTGTGGAGCCGCCGAGATCGCCGGCAAAACACCTAGTCGTGCATCCAACAGAGGAGGAGAGAACACGAGCATCTTCCGGGCGTGTTCCCGCTGCTGCTCCTTTTCACCAAAAAAGTCACCGGCGAGCCCTGCGTAACCTCGATTCCCCTCGCGTGAACCTGTTGCTCTGCCGTGCTCCTCCGCGGCAGCACCTTGTTTCTGTTTTGTTGTGACTAGACCCCAGCGAGCAGCCTTCACACGTCCCGCGTGAACCTGTCATCTCCGTTCACGCCGTTGATCATGCGCATCACACCTGGCGAGCCAAACGAAGTTGTCGAGCTCCGACATGTTCCCGCGAGAGTGTTTCAACCCCGTCTTAGCCTCCGTTTCATTTCGTGTGTTATCCCGAGAACGATATCGAGGCCCGAACTCCCTTATTTTGATATGTATAAGTGATTTGGGATGATCCTTTATTGTTTATGCCATGCTAGTGTTTATATGATATATGTGATTATTGTGGGTATTCTTTTCGATTTTTGAGAAGTCGAATTAGACCTTATCAATTTCATGAAAGGACTTTGAAAATGGAAAACAATTGTCCTTGGCCTTATGGCGAAGGCCTTGGACGAATTAGTCGAGTTTCGAGTCATTTATGAATTTTCGTAGTTTAACTAGTTGCTGGAATTTGATATATTCATGATAAATTATATACGGCTCTGATTGCCATGAAATTTTATATGTGTTGTACTGTGTTAATTTTATAACTCGTGTAAAAATTTCAGAATTTTATGAGGTCTATAGCTATTTTTAATAATTAAATTGATTTCTGGGCAGAAACATGTTAAATTCATAATAAATCGGACCGTGCTCTAAAATTGATGAAATATTATTATGTTGTCTCTCGGTTTGGTTTATACCTTATGTAAAACTTTTAGAATTTTTGGACAGATATTGATAGGGTAAATAATTTGTTTACAGTTACTACTGAAAGATGTTTTAATTATGATAAATTGGTTAGTTGCTGGAAAATTCTAATGTTTGGTTGAGAAGCTGTTTTACGTTTAGTTTCATGCTGTAAAAAAGATTGGAATTTTTGGAGTTCGAAATTGTTTGGTTTTATTTAATATTCAAAAACTGTTGAATCTTGTATGAATTTTCATAATTTGTGTATTTGATGTTAATTTCTGAAATTTTTATATGTTGGTCCTTACTTGCTGTAGTTGCTCAAGTACAAATTGCAAGTCCAAATTCGTTCATTAGGTCAGACTTTGGATTTTATGCTCGATTATGCTGAAATCATTTTTAAATTTTATAAAATTGTGTATGACGAGTTTGGGGCTGAAACTTGGTGGTCTTGTTAAGACCACTGAGATGGATTTTATGTTAAAGTTTCAGAACTTAACTCATTAGGTTTCTCGACCTTCTTGATTTTGGTGTGTTCCAATATCCACTTCACGAACAACTTAGTTGTAATACCCCATATTTTTAGTAAGTCAGTAAATCAGTAGAAGTATTCAGTAAATCGGTAAAAGTTATTAATTGTTTATAGATGATAAGTAAATTATTTTCAAGATTAAGTTAGTATAGTTTTTACAAGAGAAAATATCACAATTTCAAAGTAATTATGAACAAAAAAAAATTTCAAAAGCAAAAGAGAGAAATCCGAATTTTTAGAATTTTCGGTTTTACGGTAATTGTTCATTTTAAGTCCGAATTTGGTTCCGTAAATTTTATTTTTCTTGTTTTTTTTACCACATTACAAGATAATTATGAATTATTATTTTTTTTTAAAATTAAGAGCTGAATATTAAGAAATGAATAAATAAATAAAGCATTAAATGATGTTTTGTCATCATTTTTACTAAAAAACTTTCTAAATGTTTTTAAATAAAAATGGAGCCAATTTTTATATCAGCTATGGGAGCATTATTATCATCATTAATCAACATATTTGTCCTATTTTAGAGAGTATTTATGAGCCATCAAAATTATATTTTTATATTAATTCAAGTTAAGTTTTTTTATTAATTTCTAAGCAAATTTGGTGAGGAGTTTTATCAGCAATGAAGAGCTCTTATGCCTATAAATAGAGGGCCTTAAAATCAGATTTTAGAAGCACTAAAAATTGTTATAAATATTCAAAGAGCAAGAAATAGTAAGAAATGAGTAGTTAAGAGAGGAATCGAGCAATTTCGAGAGAATGTGAATCAAGTTTCATTGCTTTATTTTCTCAAGATTGGAAGAGGTATGTTATACAACTTTAATATCATCACGTATAGTTAAGAATTATAAGTGTTTATATGTGTTATTAATATGTTATTATGTTAAGAAATTATAATTTTTATATATATAAGTATATAAAATAAGATTATTTAAAGTTCATGATATTGCAACCTATGTTTGTTTGTTTTAGACCAAGCTATTGAGTTCCAAAAATTATGAAAATTTTTATATAAGATAATCATTATATTGAGAATAATACTGAAATTTTAAGTTTAGTCGAAGTTAAAATGAATTAAAAATCTTTTATTAAGGTGCTGTCTAGTGAAAAATCTGTGTATTAATGATGATTTGTGGTATTGAATTACCCTATCTATTGATATTATTTTTAGTTTGAAATTTTATGGTCAATTCATATATTAGTTAAGAACTTCCAATTTAAATTTTATATTTATTGGACTTGTTTAGCATGCTATAGAAAATAATGAATATAAGTGAGTAAATCTCAAATTTCAACAAGACAAGCATTATTTGAAAATTCATATCTCACTTTATGGTTATTATTTTTATGAGAAAATTTACAGAATATTTGTTCATTTAGTTGAGAGTTAAGATATAAAGTTTTAGAATTTTCAGATAATTGTAGCATGAGATATAAATTCTTAAAGTCAAGTATGAAAGTAAATTGAATGTTTTGATATAGTTCAACTTTGAAATAATATATCTCAAGATATGAATATTATTTTAAAGTGAAATTTTTTTATGGTAACTTTATATATATGTTGAGAATACATATGTTAAAGTTAAGATTAAAATGGGGTGAATTGAGTTATAGCATATGATTTTAGTTTTTCTCATTATATTAATTAATGTGAAATTTTGAAGAGTATGAAAATGATTAAGTTTCGGTTTAGTTTAAGTATACCAAT
>CACSLK010031729.1:1679966-1694999 GCA_902706635.1 Striga hermonthica | reverse complement strand
CAGTAGAAGTTATTCAGTAAATCGGTAAAAGTTATTAATAGTTTATAGATGATAAGTAAATTATTTTTAAGATTAAGTTAGTATGGTTTTTACAAGAGAAAATATCACAATTTCAAAGTAACTATGAAAAAAAAAAAAAATTCAAAAGCAAAAGAGAGAAATCTGAATTTTTAGAATTATTGGTTTTACGGTAATTGTTCGTTTTAAGTCCGAATTTGGTTCCGAAAATTTCATTTTTCTTGTTTTTTTTACCACATTACAAGATAATTATAAAGTATTTTTTTTTTTAACTAAGAGCTGAATATTAAGAAATGAATAAATAAATAAATAAAGCATTAAATGATGTTTTGTCATCATTTTTACTAAAAAACTTTCTAAGTGTTTTAAAATAAAAATGGGGCCAATTTTTATATCAGCTATGGGAGAATTATTATCATCATTAATCAGCATATTTGTCCTATTTTAGAGAGTATTTATGAGCCATCAAAATCATATTTTTATATTAATTCAAGTTAAGATTTTTTATTAATTTCTAAGCAAATTTGGTGAGGAGTTTTATCAGCAACGAAGAGCTCTTATGCCTATAAATAGAGGCCCTTAAAATCAGATTTTAGAAGCACTAAAAATGTTATAAATATTCAAAGAACAAGAAATAGTAAGAAACGAGTAGTTACGAGAGGAATCGAGCAATTTCGAGAGAATGTGAATCAAGTTTCATTGCTTTGTTTTCTCAAGATTGGAAGAGGTATGTTATACAACTTTAATATCATCAAGTATAGTTAAGAATTATAAGTGTTTATATGTGTAATTAATATGTTATTATGTTAAGAAATTATAATTTTTATATATATAAGTATATAAAATAAGATTATTTAAAGTTCATGATGTTGCAACCTATGTTTGTTTGTTTTAGACCAAGCTATTGAGTTCCAAAAATTATAAAACTTTTTATATAAGATAATCATTATGTTGAGAATAATACTGAAATTTTAAGATTAGTCGAAGTTAAAATGAATTAAAAATCTTTTATTAAGGTGCTGTCTAGTGAAAAATCTGTGTAGGAATGATGATTTGTGGTATTGAATTACCCTATCTATTGATATTATTTTGAGTTGGAAATTTTATGGTCAATTCATATATTAGTTAAGAACTTTCAGTTTAAATTTTATATTTATTGGACTTGTTTAGCATGCTATAGAAAATAATGAACATAAGTGAGTAAATCTCGAATTTCAACAAGACAAGCATTACATGAAAATTCATATCTCACTTTATAATTATTATTTTTATGAGAAAATTTACAGAATATTTCTTCATTTAGTTGAGAGTTAAGATATAAAGTTTTAGAATTTTTATATAATTGTAGCATGAGATATAGATTCTTAAAGACAAGTATGCAAGTAAATTGAATGTTTTGATATAGTTCAACGTTGAAATAATATATCTCAAGATATGAAAATAATTTTAAAGTGAAATTTTTTTATGGTAACTTTATATATATGTTGAGAATACATATGTTAAAGTTAATATTAAAATGAGGTGAATTGAGATATAGCATATGATTTTAGTTTTTCTCATTATATTAATTAATGTGAAATTTTGAAGAGTATGAAAATGATTAAGTTTCGGTTTAGTTAAGTATGCCAATTTAAATCCGGACTTAGTATGATCTCTAGAGTATTCCTTTATATTCGGATAAGTTATCTGATAGATGTGAGTATCCGAGTTTTTTAGTAAGTATAATGAGCATAGTACTTAGTATATTTGTTTATATTTTTATGTAGTTGCAGATACAGCTACCAGTATAGCACTTACAGTTTTCAAAAGTTTTCAACAAGAAAAGGTGGGGACTCAGCCTTGGTATTACATTGAGTATAGTAGCTAGATCATGTTCAAAGGTATGTATATAAGTTATCCACTTTGGGTGGAGGCCAGAGTCCTTAATAAGCCATCCCGAGTTCTGGTGGAGGCCAAGGCCTTAATAAGCCATCAGATTGTGCACACGGTTATCGACCCAAGGGTCAAGAAGTTAAAAGTCTAAAGTTACCGGGCCGAGTGTCCGGGAAAGTAAAGTTTATATATATACTTGTGATCATGATATTGATATTATTATTAATGTTTATTTTAGTATGAGTTTTTGCGGAGTACAATATATTAGTACTCACGCCCCACTATTATCATTTTTCAAGAAACAGGGTCGGTGCAGAAGTGTGATGAGCTGTGGTGGTATTGGTCGTGGATTTGATTAAGTTTCTATTGTGGATTTTTAATAAGGTTTCGGTTTGTATGCCATGCTTGTAAGATTTCCGCTACGTTTTTTCAAGATTTGAACATGTGTGATTTAAAGTTGTGATTTAAATAAATTACGGGTTCTTCAGAACGAACGGGCTGAGAGTTCATACTTGTTCATTATTTTAAAATTTGTTTATTTATATCTAACCAGTTGTTAGACAAGCTTTAAGGAAACAAATTTTAAAGCAGATAAGTTTTAGTAGCATCCCGAGTTAAGAAGGTTTCGAAAAATTTATAAGTATTTTCAAAATAAGTTGCGAAAATTTACTCTTATAAGCGGGGTGTTACATTAGTCGAATCAAGTTCGACTAAGTATGATTTGTGTTTTTCGTTTAAGTCAAGATAAATGTTGATTGCAGGATCTTGACTTAATGTGGTGTTTGAGGAGTCAAGCCTCAACCTACGTCTCTACTGTTTTGCTGTTATCAATCCGGAATCCAGGTGGGTCTTATTTGAAATTCCTATACAATAAATTGTTGCCTTACGTGTTGGTATGATCAATGTATGTATATGAACCATGTAGCCTTCGATGTGAGCTGTGTCAGCTGTCGAACAGTTATCCCAGTAACTGTAAACAAAAACTCATGGGGTTTACTCCTAGTCTAGCATCGATAGAAGCGGGGTTTACTCCTACTCTGGCATCGATAGAAGCCCGAGGGGCATTCGGTGTAGAAGCCCGAGGGGCATTAGACGTATAAGCCCGAGGGGCATTCGATAAAAGCCCATGGGGCATTAAATACGTCTACCAGCAGTAGTCTATTAAAATAGGTGTGCACATGAGTCTTGATTGATGATATATATGAGGGAAAATTGGGATAAATGATTAATTCGTATACATGTCGCGACCATACCTGTATTATGTGGTGATTACTGTTTATTGTATAGTGGTAAGCACTACGTTATCATTTCTGCTCACTCCCACCTGCTCTTCATGAATGCAGGTTAAGCAGTTGGTGGGTGACAAGGCAAGACGAGTGGGTGGTCTTTATTTATTTCATTTAGCTTTCGCTTTTTATGAACTATGTTTGAGACATGTTGAAAATCATTTTCAAAACCTATGTTATTGTTTTTATGATTGGGAATACATTGTTAAACCCTTTAGTTGGTTTTGGAATATTCATGATGCTTGGATTTATAAGGTTTCGATTATTCACGCTGATATGATTCAGTTGAGTATTATATTATGTGATGTGGATTCGGTTAATGAAAACCATATGTGAAAATCGGTTTATGAATCCCCGTGGGTCCAGATAAGACTTGGACTAAGTAAATGTTTTGGTTATTGCCCATGAATTTCGAAAAAGTTTGAAAAATTGTTACTTGATTTATGGAAAGCCCAAGATTTCTTTAAAATCAAAGTTGGGTGTTACAGTTTGGTATCAGAGTCAGGTTGCGTTTCTGTAGATTGGTTTATATGTGATTATGTGATTAGACCTTATCTTAGGACCACTCGTCTTCCTCACGTCGCACTTCTTGTATTAGTATCAATGAAGATACTTGTAATTTGAGATTTGTATTTTCACATAAGTAGCAATGAAACTGCTTAAGATATGACTTATTGATATTTGGGGCTTATGATCTATCCATCTTTGGTTAAATGTTGAACTCTAGTGATATAGAGTTAAGTTCGGACTCTAGAGGTTCCTTGTTATGAGGTTCAGTATGTTGTTATCGAGATAAGTTATGCCCATGGTAGTTTCCCTTGCTATATAATTATTCTCAATGTCTTCAAGTGAGGACTCAATCAGATAGGACCGAGAATGTAATCGCCCTCTTTGGACCTTTTCCAGGTTTCGAAAATTATGAGATGAGTCGTTGTTTAATAGGCTGCCAGTATTATGGATATTTATGGCCTCTGTTAAACCTCTGGTATTATATGTCCCTTGTGTCTTAGTAAGAGTGAGTTCATGCTAGCTCGAAGCATGATTAGTTGGGTAAGAGATACTAATGTGTGTTTTATTGATGCTCTAGCATGTTTATATGATTTGGTTAAAGCTAGAAAAATTCTCTCGAAACGTGTGTTTTGGATGAGATAAGTGTATTAGGTCGAGAGTCTCGTTTATATCATGATAGGTTTGTTCGGGTTCGTGATATATACATGACTTTCAACGATTATTGTTGAATTTGTGCTATGACATGTTAAAATCGTGACCTTCGCCTCATTACTATGCGTTGTATATGTGAAGAATGATGTTAAATGTTGTTTTTGGTATAGCATGCGAATTGTTGTCCCTTTCGTCTACTGTTTTGACCCTGAAGTACTCGTTATTTGAAATTCTGGTCCGCATATGATAAGTAGTCTATTCTGTTGTCTTTCTTTGAGCTTTGAAATTATGAAATTTCGATTTGAGACTAATAAGTTATGATTTTTTGCAAAATTGTCGCACAAACAGTTTTATTTAAAACCCGACAGCTTGTGTGTATATTATGTTTGACCTGTTTATCATGTCGTAATGTGCTCAATTGAAATTGTGTTCTTCATGAAAGTTAAAGGTGTGTTTCTTAGATTTCTAATAAGGTAGGATGGATGCTGATATGAGTTATGTAGCATAACTTAGAGTCTAAATGCTGAGATGCTGTTTGTAACATGAATTGGTTTCTGACAGATTTCATGAATCAAATATTTCATGTTTAAACTCATTTATAACATTATTATTTATCAATATGGTTTTCATAAAAGTTTTAGGGCTTCCTCTTAGGTTTCTAATGATGCCAGAAGCATGAGTATGACGAGTATAGAATGAGTTATGTCTGTTTTTCTGAAACTGTGCACCAACATGTTCATATTTCCCGGACTGCAACCAAGTTCTTCATGTTAGTCGATTTTTAACCTGCTAAATGTCATTATTTGATCCTGAAGTTTTCTTGAAAGTTGTAGATGTATGCCTTAGGTTTAATTTGAGACATGAATCATGATCGTGTGACTTATGTGCTGAAAATTGTGTCTATTTTAAGTTCGTTGTGCATACTGAATTTATATAAAATTTTGTTACGATCTCAAAATAGATATTATCTCCTAGATTATGTATGTTTATGTGACCTTTGTGATATATGTTGGACTTGGTACGATAGGTGTTATGTGGTTGACTGAAAAACCTACGAGATAAGCTTTACGCTAAGATCTCGAAAAGTGGAAATTATAGGTAGTGTATGTGGATTAGACTCGTTTAGGACTGCTGGAACGATTAGCTACGTGAGTAAACTCTGTCGTGACAGCCGACACTGTTAGTCGGAAGAGTCAAATGAGCTAACCATTCTGTTGTTTGGCATTGACCGCCGAGTTAGGATTGTTCCTGGCAGTGATGCCAATATTCGATCCCTTTTGGGGAAATTATTGTTGTCAAACCCACACCTTTATAGTTTCGAGTTGTGTGGAGAAACCCTTTGTCCTATCTGAGTACTTAGGAAATTGTGAAACCCAAAAAGTAAAATTTCTAGAATGCATCTCGAACCAAGTGCCGAACCTGACTGGGTGTAGCCACGCGAAGTGGTGGCCGAGCCTGCACGCCCGTGCTGAGAGACGTGAGGCCAACTGCAGTGGCTGATCGTTGACTCGCACGAGAGCTGCCTCCGCCATCACCGAATGCACGAACTCCCCAGGTCAGTGTGTACGGCCAAACCTTGACCTTGTAGTTGGTATACGAGTGGGTACATGCACGCGTCCCAGCACCCCGCATATGTAGTGCCAGCGTGTGTGCCACCTCTCGGGTGACAGTATATTAAACCCAGTTCGACCTTGTCCTTTTAGGGTTCTTTGAACTAGATTTTATTTTTTTGGTCAAAGTGTATGTTGATCTTTCGAGTCGTTGTGTGAGTTCCCTAATCAACAACCCTCGATGTGTGAGGTTGGTCGATTAGTTTCCTTTGCTACATGCGAGATTTTCTCGACATGGTGAGATAGTAGTTCCGTATTTATGTGGGGCGGAGCCTTGAGTCTCGATTGGAGACCGACCCCGTGGAAGGAAATCGTTATTGGGTATCTAGCCTTTACTTCCTAAACTGCATACGAGATGTTGTTCGTGTCGGCGAGGAGAGAGGCTTTTTCAATGGTATCAAACAGAACCGTGTGTTCTGAATGTACTAGATTTGAGAATAAGTGATGATTGTCGGTCATAACATGATTTCTCGACCAAGTCAATAGCTTAGCCTAGTGGTTGAATCCACCACCGGGACTTGCGAGGATCCATGACACGTTCTAGCCTCGTGATGGAGGGGATATGTGCGTGATCTCGAGGTATGTGTGAATTGTGATGAGCTGCATGATAGGCAAAATGCTACTTGTATGGAGGTACCACTGACATGTTGGGACCGAGGGTCCATCAGGGAAAGACCGGGAGGGGTATTCGCTAAAGTCCAGTGAGTGTAGTCAAGTCGAGGGCGAGACGATTTGGCAGAGGGAGTACCCGACACTCACATTGTGATGTCCATTTTGTACTCTCTTTCCTTCTAGCTGTTTGTTTTCGAATTCCGAGGATGAAATTCTTTGTAAGGTGGGTAGACTGTAATGCACCGTTTATTGGAGTATTATTTAGAGTTATTTACTATATTTTATTATATTTATTTTTGCTAAATTATTATTATTGATTGTCTAAATACTTATAATTGTTTATTTGCCTAATTGTCTATTTTTTATTATGCTAAATAAATAAATTTTTGCGTGTTATATATTTATATATAATTATATGTCTGTTTTATTTAAATTATTGTCAAGTCGAACCGATCGTTTAAATAGCATAAGTGTTAAACCGAGAGCCCCTGCCCGAGTCCTTTGAACCGGCCCAAATAGCTTGCAAGTTTGGCCCATTAATCAAGGCCCAAAGTTTTCTTTTTATTGGTTAATTAAGCACTAATCTTCCCTTCTCCTCTGCACTTCCACGCTGGCAAAACCCTTCTCTCGCCTCTCCCGATCGCGTACAGAGCAAATGAATTCCTCGCCCTTCTCGTTGTTCAAAAAAAAAGGAAGAGAAATCGATCGCCACCCTTCCCTGCTCGCGAAGTCACCGTGCACCACCGCGAGCAGCGTGCCACCGCCACTGTCCCGAGCCACCTCGACGAGTGTTGTTCTCTGTTTGCGACCGTCGCCAAGAGCCCCGAATGCCGTCGTCTCGCGCCACAGGAGCACCCCCGTTGTTCGCGTGTCACTCTCGCAGCGTCCTCGGCGAGTACCCTCCCCGCGAGCAGCAGCAAATCGCGAGCAGCAGGTGACCTTCATTTGACGCTACCTGTTCAAACCGAGAGAAGACTACGTGGAGCCGCCAAGATCGCCGGCAAAACACCCAGTCGCGCATCCAACAGAGGAGGAGGGAACGCGAGCATCTTCCCGACGTGTTCCCACTGCTGCTCCTTGTCACCGCAAGTCACCGGCGAGCCCTGCTCCATCGCCGCCCCTCGCGTGAACCTGCTGCTCTGTCGTGTTCTTCCGCGAGCAGCCTTCGGACGTCCCACATGAACCTGTCATCCCCGTTCATACTGTTGATCACGCGCATCACACCCGACGAGCCAAACGAAGTTGTCGAGCCCCGACGTGTTCCCGCGAGAGTGTTTCAACCTCGTCTTGGCCTCTGTTTCAATTTGTGTGTTATACCGAGAATGGTATCGAGGCCCCAACTCCCTTATTTTGATATGTATAAGTGATTTGGAATGATCCTTTATTGTTTATGCCATGCTAGTGTTTATATGATATATGTGATTATTGTGGGCAATCTTTTCGATTTTTGAGAAATTGAATTAGACCTTATCAATTTTGTGAAAGGACTGTCTAAATGGAACACAATTGTGTCCTTGGCCTTATGGCGAAGGCCTTGGACGGATTAGTCGAGTTTCGAGTCATGTATGAATTTTTGTAGTTCGACTAGTTGCTGGAATTTGATAAATTCATGATAAATTATATACTGCTCCGATTGCCATGAAATGTTAGGTGTGATGTCCTGTGTTAATTTTATAATTCATGTAAAAATTTCAGAATTTTATGAGGTCTGTAGCTATTTTTAATAATTAAAGTGATTTCTGGGCAGAAACATGTTAAATTCATAATAAATCGGTCTGTGCTCCAAAATTGATAAAACTTTATTATGTTGTCTCTCAGTCTGATTTATACCTTGTAAAATTTTTAGAATTTTTGCACTGATATTGATAGAGTAAATAATTTGTTTACAGTTTCTGGTGAAAGATGTTTTAATTATGATAAATTGGTTAGTTTTTGGAAAATTCTAATTTTTGGCTGAGGTGCTTGTTTTACGTGTAGTTTCATGTCGTAAATAGATTGGAATTTTTGGATTTCAAAGTGGTTCGATTTTGTTTAAAATTCAAAAACTGCTGAATCTTGTATGAATTTTCATAATTTGTGTATTTGATGTTAATTTCTGGAATTATTATGTGGTTGTACTTACCTATTGTAGTTTCTCTAGTAAAGATTGTAAGTCCAAGTTCATTCATTAGGTCAGGCTTCGGATTTTATGCTCGATTATGCTGAAATCAAGTTTAAATTTTATAAAATTGTGTATGATGAGTTTGGAGCTGAAACTTGGTGGTCTTGTTAAGTCCAGTGAGATAAATTTTATGTTAAAGTTTCGGAACTTAACTCGTTAGGTTCCCCGACCTTCTTGAATTGGTGTATTTGCTCTTAATTGGTCGAGTAGAGTCCATGTGTTCCAATATCCACAGGACTTCACGAACAACTTAGTCGAATCAAGTTCGACTACATATGATTTGTGATTTCCATTTAAGTTAAGATAAATGTTGATTATAGGATCTTGACTTAACGTAGGTGTTTGAGGAGTCAAACCTCAACCTACGTCTCTTTTGTTTTGTTGTTATCAATCCGAAATCCAGGTTGGTTTTATTTGAAATTGCTATACATTAAATTGTTGCCTTAAGTGTTGGTATGATCAATGTATGTATGTGAACCATGTAGCCTTCGATGTGAGCCGTGTCGGCCGTCAAACTGTTATCCCCATAACTGTAAAGCAAAACCCATGGGGTTTTCTCCTACTCTAGCATCCATATAAGCTCGAGCGGCATTCGGTGTAAATGCCCGAGAGGAATTCGATAAAAGTCCATGGGGCATTAGATACGTCTACCAACAGTAGTCTATTGATATAAGTGTGCACATGAGTCTTGTTTGATGATATATATGAGGGAAAATTGGGATAAATGATTAATTCATATACATGTCGCGACCATACCTGTATTATGTGGTGATTACTGTTTATTGTATAGTGGTGAGCACTACGTTATCATTTGTGCTCACTCCCACCAGCTCTTCATGGATGCAGGTTAAGTAGTTGGTGGGTGACGAGGCAAGACAAGTAGTGGTCTTTATTTATTTCATTTAGCTTCCGCTTTTTATGAACTATGTTTGAGACATGTTGAAAACCATTTTCAAAACCTATGTTATTGTTTTGATGATTGGGAATACTTTGTTAAACCCTTTAGTTGGTTTTGGAACAAGGTAGTGGACTTGGAACTCAGTTTTTTTATTCTTGAGACCTTGGAACTTTTGAATTCGTGTAAAACCAAAAGGCTTGTTTGGAATGAACCTTATTTGTACACATGTTGTGGAAAAACTCTTCTCTTGCTACTACCCTAGTCTATATGAAATCCCAAGTCAGAATATTTTAGTATTGTGAAAAACCGTGGATTAAATTTTCTTGTCGAAGCCTTGAACCGATGGCTGACCTTGGAAAGGTTGGGCCACGCGAAGTGGTGGTTGAGAAGGCACGCTCGTGCTGAGAGACGTTAGGCACTAGAGGGCCGACCGTTGATTCGCACGAAGGCTGCAACCACCATCACCGAACGTAGGAACTCCCCAGGCTAGTGTGTACGACCAAACCTTGACCTTGCGACTGGTATCTGAACAGTGCACGTGAGCGTCCTTGCGCCCTGCATATGCAGCTCCTGCGAGCGTGTCGCCTCTCGGAGGACAGTGCATTAAAAATTTAAAGGTCCATTTTATTTTTCTTTTGGACGGTTTGACCACCGAGAGTTCTAAGTTCCACGGTACCGCGTTGCATCCTTGATCGATAGTGTTGATAAGGAAGCATGGTCGATAAATTTCATATGTCTATGTGAGGATTCCTCGAGATGGCGAGATAGGGGACTTGTGTTGCCAGTAAACGGAGCCATGATGGGCTACGTTGGTGTCGTAGAATTTTGTGTCATAAGTATGAGTATATTGGGGCTATATTGTGTGCACAATTGCACATTTACCGTGACTAACACTTCGGCAAGAAGTCACGCATGTGTCGAGATTGTGGATAAGTCTTTGGCGTGACCCGGGCACCATGCTGAAACTCAACTTCACGTATCGACCCCGATTGTTTGACCGATGATCTCACGGTCGAGGCACTATGAGACTTGTTGAGGTCGTGTGTGCGTGTTGTGTGATGCGTTTTGTGATTTCTCACCTTGGGTGAGCCGTTTTGTGTTTTTGTGTATCGAACGGGTATCCGGATGGTACCATTCGAGTTTCCCCTTTTGTATGACGAGAGGTGTGATATACATCGGTTTGGGGTAATGAGAATCAGTTGTCGTGTGCGTTTAGTCCATTGATATCCTTACTCAAGTCGGTGACTTGGATTATCGGCTAGCTTTACAACCAGATTTGTCAGGGGTGCATGTTGTGTTCATGTCTCGATGTTGCATAGAGATGTGCATGACTCGGACTACGTGGTGGACTTCGGCAAACTGCAGGTCGAGCGATACCTTACCTATGAGAAGGTACCGGTGGCCATTTTGGACTAGGGTGTCTATCGGTTGAGAAACCGGGCAGTGAGCCTTGGGAAGGTGCTGTGGGGCTGACATGATGAGTCCGAGACGACTTGAGGGATGGATGCCGAGATTAGGGAAAGATTTCCTAACTTATTGTTTTGGAGGTCTGTGTATTCTGTTAGTTCGTTAGTTTCTTTTGTCTTGAAATTTCAAGGCCGCAATTTCTTTTAAGGTGGGTAGATTGTAGCGCCCAATTTGTTTCGAATTATTTTAAGATTATTATTTATTTTATTTATTTTGGATTATTTATTTCGGCTCGATTAGATAATTTCTATGTGATTATATGCTCGTATGCACTTAAGTGAATCTATTTTCTTATCGAGCCGAGTAATTAAATTAATTTTTGAACCGAGTATCGAACTGAGTCGGACTTTTAAATTTTAATTCATGCACTAAGGATCGGGACCATAACCACACGCACGTCCTCAGTCCGTGCACCCGCTCCCCCAAGCTACGCGCCCCGCACCCGAAAAGACGCCCCAGGCCGCACCCGCATGCAGAGAAACCGCCCGACCCGTCACCCCTCCATCTCTTTTGCATGCCTGGCTACAATGTTTGAATTTTGAATTCATTTATCATCACTCATAACACCAAAGATCAGATTTTATTCCTTGTTAACTCCTCATAATGATGATAATCAAGTCTTGGGAAGGTTACAATTTGTAGGCATTAAGAAGGGAAGACCATTCCTTCCCTTTCACTTCTCATTCTCCCATCTCTCTCGGCTCTCTCTCTTTCTCTCCCCTCTTGCATTCCTTTTCAGAGTTTCTCCATCTCTTTTCTCTCTTCTAAATTCACCCAAAAAATTCCCCGAGCTCATTGTACTACCACACTCCCCGTTAATACGGAAGTGAGGTTCCATACCGGCAAGTCTAGCGAGGGGCTAAAGTGCAAAAGGTGCGCACGACCCTTGATGTGCACGAATGGGCGGACAAGCTGCGCACGCGGGCTGAGCGAGGGGTACGCGGGCGCACGGGCAGCAGGTGTGCGGGCGATGGGCGAGACGCGCGGGTGTCACGCGGAAGGACGACGAGGAGCGAAAGGCGCGCATGTGGGCAGCATGCTAGCCTAGGCCTTTCGGGCCTAGGAATGGCGAGCGCGCAGCACCACGCGAGCGAAGAAGTCGGCAGCAACGGGGCGCACACATTGGCGCGCGATTGCAGCGCAGACGCACGAGGCCCAATCCGCGCGGGACTAGGCATGGCGAGTGGACGGCGCGCACGCGCAGACGGGACGCAGCAGGGGCGAAGTGCGCGTGATGGCGCGTGCGTGCGGGGACAGAGCCCGGAATGCCGAGTTCGGCTAGGAGTAGGAACTGAGGGCACGCGCGAGAGGCGGTACGCGAGTGAGGCGGCCGAAGGTTCTAGGGAGTTTACGGCATGCGATTGACTTGGAGTTCAAGCTACTTGGAGTGCAGCTCAAGACATTAGTAGTATAGTAATATTAGGATTTTATTACCTTGTTGCTTTTAATTATTGATTTAGGAGATCTAGTTTGATTAGGCCTAGATTTATTTTATGCACCTATAAATACACCATGTACTCTTCATAATTAGAAGAATGGATGAATGTTGAATCTTGAATTGATGAGTCAATTAAGAGTAAGGAACTTATGTAATAACGTGTGTTAAGCAAGACCATAGAGCGTGTTTACATACAGTGTCGGAGAGAAGGCCATTAGAGCATCTTGAAGTCACAGTGTTTAGGAGAAGGCCGATAGTGCGTCTGTTAGATACACCTATCGTGAGTAAACGAAGGCCCTAAGTGCGCGTTTCTTCACAACCGGAAATAGACAAAAATCACGATCCGTCATTATTGGTGCTCTCATTGAGAGGTGCTGATCGTATTTCAGTCTATCTATCTTTTTCATTTTTTCGGTTTTGCCTTTTGCTGAGGGGGCCGAATTTTTGTTCTTTTTGAGTTCGAAATTTTCGATTTTTTCGTTCGAATTTTTCATTATTTTTTCGTGAGTAAAAAAAAAAGTGCCATCTAGTCCTTTGTTTTATATTTTTTCGGTTTTGTTCGAATTTTTTTCGAAGAGTAAAAAAAAAAAGAGATCCATGATGTCAAACCGTGAAAGAATTCAAGCTTTGGAAGATAGTTTGAAAGCCGTTGGAGAGAGCCAACATGTCACAAACGAGAACTTGGGAAGGATTGAGCTTATGGTCCATGACTTGGCTGGGCAACTCACACGCATGAACACACGGCCAATGAGGGATCGCGGGACAAGGTCCATGGCGCCAAGCACCAGAACCGAGCGTGAGGACGATCACCGATCTAGGGGCACACGCACATCGCGCGCTGACTACCACCTTTACGATCGACGACGGCATGAGGGATACGCGCACCTTGACCGGAGGCACGAAGGACGACGACTGGCGATCGCACGCAATGTACGCATCGCACGAGACACGCGATGAGCGGCGACCACGCCGCAATGACCGACGACACGAGGGACTCATACGGCTTCATGAGTGTGACGAACACCGTGACGAACGGGCGAGTGCACGACCGAAAATCATCATGCCCACATTTACGGGAGCAGATCCAGATGCATGGTTGAGTCAAGCTGTGCAATTTTTTGAGATTAATGATGTGCCGAGGTACGAAAGAGTTCAAATTGCTGCTTATCATCTTGATGGGGTAGCAAACATATGGTGGCAATGGGTTTTGCATAAAAATCATGGCGAGAACATGCATTGGAGAGATTTTGAAAGAGAGCTCATCACGAGGTTTGGCTCTAGTGACTACCACGATTACAATGGGGCTTTGTCTAGAATTAAGCAAGTTAGTAGCCTAAGGGTATATCAAAAGGAATTCGAGCGCATTGCTAGTAGTGTACGTGATTGGCCCGAGCGTGCACTGGTAGGAATGTTTGTTGGGGGACTGAAAGTTGAATTAGCGGCAGAGGTGAGGTTGGATAGGCCAGGATCGATGCGAGCAGCCATGGAGTCCGCTTGATTGCATGAGGATCATCTCATGGAAGTACGCAAGGCGAGGCCGAGCGAGGTGCGCACGGAGGCTAAGCGCACGAACGCCGTGACCGAGGAGCAGAACACACGCACAGAGAGCAAGTCGTTGGGTGAAGCTGTACGAACAACGAGCAACATACGGCGGCTCACGGACGACGAGATGCAACGGAGAAGGGAAAAAGGCCTATGTTACGCGTGCAACGAGAAATTCACGCCAGGCCACAAGTGCAAGGGTAAGGAAGTGTTCTTGCTAGAATTTGAGGACGAGTATGTTGGTGAGGAAGAAAAGCCACAGGAGGAGTCCTTGTTGCATATGGTTAAAAGCAAAAAGCATGGTCCGAAGATGATCACATTCACGGCTGAAATTAGAGGTAAATTGGTGGAGGTATTGGTTGACAGCGGATCTACGCTGAACTTTATTGATGATGAGCTGTCCAAGGAGATCGAGATTCCATTCACAAAGGTTAAGCCTTTTGGAGTCAAAGTAGCAAACGGAGAAACACTTCGAGGGGATATTCTCTTCAAAGGTGTAAAGATGGAAGCTCAAGGACAGATGATAAAAGTGGATTTGTATGCCTTACCGTTGAAGGCGACTGACATAGTACTTGGATGCCAGTGGTTGGAGACTCTTGGTCCAATCACAACTGATTATTGGAGAGGAACTATGGAGTTTGGGAGATCGAGTAAAAGGGTTAAGTTGAGGACTGAAGATCCAGGAGAGTCACCTGACGGGGATGAAGATGATGGTCCAGTCCGAAAGCTGAATTTTATTATCCTTGGGACAAGGAAAGTCTTGAAGATGAGGGGAATGATACGAAAGTGAGGTTCCGTACCAGCAAGTCTAGCGAGGGGCTAAAGTGCAAAAGGTGTGCATCGACCCTTGATGCGCACGAATGGGCAGACAAGCTGCACACGCGGGCTGAGCGAGGGGTACGCGGGCGCGCGGGCAGCAGGGCTGCGGGCGATGGGCGAGACGCGCGGGCATCACGCGGAAGGACGAC
>CACSLK010031729.1:1664629-1676527 GCA_902706635.1 Striga hermonthica | reverse complement strand
GGCGCGCGCATGCGGGGACAGCGCGGGGACGCCAAGTTCGGCTAGGAGTAGGAACTGAGGGTGCGCGCGAGAGGCGGTATGCAAGAGAGGCGGCTGAAGGTTCTACGGAGCTTAAGGCATGCGATTGACTTGGAGTTCAAGCTACTTGGAGTGCAAGTCAAGACATTAGTAGTATAGTAATATTAGGATTTTATTACCTTGATGCTTTTAATTATTGATTTAAGAGATCTAGTTTGATTAGGCCTAGATTTATTTTATGTACCTATAAATACCCTATGTACTCTTCATAATTAGAAGAATGGATGAATGTTGAGTCTTGAATTGATGAGTCAATTGAGAGTGGGGACTTATGTTCTAACGTGTGTTAAGCAAGGCCATAGAGCGTCTTTACATATAGTGTCGGAGAGGAGGCCATTAGAGCGTCTTGAAGTCACAGTGTCTAGGAGAAACCCAATAGTGCGTCTGTTAGATACACCTATCGTGGGTAAACGAAGGCCCTGAGTGCGTGTTTATTCACAACTGGAAATAGACTAAAATCACGATCCGTCATCACCCGTTGCCCGCGTGCACCGCACGTCTCCTCACCACACGCGATGCCCGCAAGCCTTGAACCCCACTGCACCTCGACCTCCTTCTTGCACAACCAACGTTCGTGTCACCACCATCAAAGGACGTCCCAATTGACAAGCGAGTCGCCGTTTAACACCGAGCAAACTAACCAGACGATTTCCCCGCCCGTTAGATTAAACCAAGCCGTCTCTCTTTTCCTTTGGTGTTGGTACTTTGTTAATCTCGTATTATGTTATGTAACTGTATGATTAATCGCTAAATATGTGAGTTTCTTGAAATAATTAAATTTATATGTTATTATATGGTTTATTAGTGTATAAAAATATATGAGATCTATAAGGTTTAGTAGTGAACCGTTAAGATCTGATCGAAACTCGTAGATACCTCTTGGATTATGGAACATCTCTTTGTCCTGAACACAATGGCTTTGGCCTTGTGCAATTTGGACTTATAAATTTTGACTTATGCATTTTTGAATATTAAGTGTCTGTTGGAACTTGTAAAATTCGTGATAAATCGCTCAGTTTTCCAAAAATTCCGTGTTTTTAATATGTTGCTCCTGTGATATATATTGACTTTGTGTTAAAATTTTGTAATTTTTGGAGTTGAATTGTTGGGGTAAATAATTAAATGTTCTTTTCTGTTGAATGTTTGATAAATCATATAAAATCGAATTTTTATATAAATACATGAAACTTGGTTATTATGCTTATTTTATGTGGTATTTGATACAGTAGAAATATCAAAAAAGTTTGGATTCAGTAAGTTGCGTTTTTGTTAAAATCGTGTTTTTGGCTAAAACTTGTAACAATTTTCATAAATCATTATTTATTGTTTAAGTCTGGAATTTTATATGTTGACCTTCACTTGATGAAGTATTTGAGATAAAAATTTGAAGTCTTGAATTGTTCATATGGCCAGACTTTAAATTCATGTTCTAAAATGCTGATTATTTTCATTAATTTTCATAAATAGCATGATTATGTGTTTAGGCTGAAAATTGGTGAATTGTCTTGGTTCAGCATGTAATATCATGTATTCAAAGGTTGGATTAAAGTTCGTTAGGATGGACGGTTATCTTGATAACGTGCCCTAATTGTCCTAATTTCTCAAATATTGTTCATATTTTTCAAATGTGAAATTTGGTGAAATTTTCTTATATGATGTTATTTATTTCTGAATAATATGTATTTAGTATTGGAGTCAAACTCTCGGATAGACGTTGAGGAAAACCCGAAAGATGCCGTAAGGGGTGCTGCCGGCCAGCAGGCGCCCGGCAGTGCACCAGCGCCCAGCAGTTCACGCGGCAACCGGCAGAATGCGAACGCTGGTAGTGCCTGGGAGCGCCCGACAGCACGCAAGCGCTGGCAGCGCCTGGCACCGCACGGGGCCCAACAGCGCCTAGCTGCGCGCATGTGCCAGCGACCGAGGTTATGCCAAGGCCTGCTGGCAGCACCCTGCAGCGCGTGAGCTTAAGTTCGTGAACTGATTTTCAAACTTTTTCCTGAGCCTTTGACCATAGTTGACCTTTGACAGTTTATTTGACTTGGTCAACCATTAATTGACTATTATGTAGTTTTCCCATACTTGGTCCCAAGTCGAGTCAAATGTTCCATAACTCCACGAGATTTTCCACGAGATTTTCCACGAGCTACTTAGTTGAAATGTTTCAACTAAGTTTAAGTGTTCATTGGAGTAATAGTAATCGAGTAGTTAACTTGAATTTTCATGTAGGTGCTTTGAGGTGTTGACCTCACCACTTACTCGAGTCTCGCTTCTTTGTTATTCGTTGCTTCTAGATGGGTACAGTTTGTGTATCTATAATTGTCGCAGTTCGTTATTTTGTATAAATGTTAGTTTCGATAACTTAAGTATGCCTGAGAACCCTAGTCTAGTGTGTTCCACGGCCAGGGACGTCTCGCCTATAATGCCTTTGATGAATGCAAAAAAAGTGAGAGGTCACCTGATCCGTGTGTGAGTTTCAGGGGGTGACGCCTTAATCCGTGTGTTGTTCGGGGGGTCCTTTTAGGCTCCACTGTCTTCCAGAAAGGATCCCTTTGCCTATGTCTAGCTAGAGAGGGAAGGTTTCCGGCTATTCCTTGCTGATGTTTGATCAGAAGGTTGTTGTATGTACATAGAAGGTTTTGCGATAGGGCCAAATAGGGAGTTAGACCTGGATTCTATGCATACTCTATTTATGGTTTGGATCTTTATGCGAGATAGACTTATGCGATATTGGTGAGCATAGTGGTTTTGCTCACCCCCATTGTTTGTTTTGTCCTCTTGTTCCTCTTCCTATCTTTAGTTTGAGCTTGGTTGGCGGCGGCAACGAGGGACGATCGAGTGGTGGTCATTGGATTGATGTGTCTTTTGCTTCCGTTGTTTTAGTATCTATATTGGATTGTTTGCATTGCATTTGATTATTATGCTTCCCCTTTACCCATTTTGAACATGTTGGTTTGACCATTTGGATAAAGTTAAACTATTGGATTGGTTTTGAGATTTATGAATGAGTTGATTTGATTTTTCATCTATTAGTCTATACATGTGTAGGTTCTTTATATTTGTTTAATCATTGTTAGTAGTTAAGTAGCGCCCGTTGACATTTAAGTTTTAAATTTGGGATTTTTGCGAAAAACTTACTCTGATTTTTATAAATAAGTTCGGTAAACTCTTTAAAATAAAAACGAGGCATTACAACTACGTTTTATTGCGTGAGTGATGAATGTTGATCGCGAAGGCTGACAATTTGACGAAATGACTCTGGAAACTCAAGTGGATCCAACGTACTGCTGAAGCCGAGTCCTAACTCGACCATTCTGTTATCGTTCGCTATACCGACTACTGGCATTTGAGGCCAGAAGAGGATCGTGCCGTTATATTTCAGGTGCGAATGAAGGAGAATCATCACCGAGGAATGTTTTCCTTTGAATTGTTGTAATTGCATGGAAAAGGAGATTGGTGACCTACACCAGAGAGGATCAATGGTGCACGAATGTGGTTGAACCCTCACGTGGAAGAACTTTTCTACTCGACATTTGGTCGATACAGAGGGAGAATCCTGTGAGTATGCTCTAACCTAGGACGAGGATGAACTAAGCAAGGAGCGGACAACTGACCAGGAAATCGAGATCGTGTGTTGTCTATTAATCTTTCTGTTTTCCATGTTTTATCTTTTAACTTGTTGTGCAATTCTTGTACTTGATGCTTGGAACTAATTTTGTTTAGGGACTTTGTGTATGAATAAGGATAAGCATATTTGTCTTCTACTAAACCTTATTTGTTGCAAGGTTTTTGATTTTTGTTTGAGATAACTCCGAGTCTGTGCACTCGAGGACGCAAAGGTTGGCGCAAGTCATTATGGTATCTTGACCTGGAGGCCAGCGACGATCATTTATCTTGTTGTGATTGAACCTTATGTCGCATCGGAAGTTGTTTTCCTCGATCGAGAGTCGTTGACTAATACGAGGAAGGTGTTTTACCTTAAAGGATTATGAAGGGTCTTTTAAGGAGGGTAGTCGAGCCTGGAGCATGTGCATTATGAAGCGTAGAGCCGTTTGTATTTTCGAACTTACGTTTCGTTGTAAACTTTGATAAGTTTTCATTCTTTAAGTTCTTTTTGGCCTTTGAGAGAAATCTTTCTCTCCCTTGGATTTTTGCAAATTCTTTGAAAACCTTTTCTTTGTTTTCTTGTTCGCTTGGAGTTTCGAGATCAAGTTTCACGACGTGATGTACCAATTAAACAAGTGTTTCCAGCTTCATGTTTGTCTTATATCATTCTTATAGTTATGGTTGGGTATTCCGTTCATCCGACCCAATTATTTTTTATCGTTATCAAGGACGAGTTGGACTATTTTTTAGATGCACCAATCATCTGGGTGAACCTAGGAGTAGTCCGGAGGAACAACGAAGAAGGCGACCAGACGAGCCAGACGAGTTACAACCAACTTGAACACCAGAGGAGCCAATCTGTTTCATGGCAAAGAATGCTGCACATCGATAACTGTAAACCTAACCAAAGGACAAGGAAGGATGAACAACTACTATCACGAGGTGAAGACATGTTCAATCCACTAAGGGCAACTGCAAATTATTGAAGACCGATCCGAGACCCGATGTACCATCAGCAGAAGATCAAGGAGTCGACGTATCAAAACAGACTCTGGAACCTGATGAGAATATCTGCAGCCAGATAATGATTCTTTCTTCCTAAGTAACATAATGGAGACTGCTACGGAATGTAAGATTATAAGTCTGCAGCGATGTCATAGTCTATCTCTAAGAACGCCGAGACATAGCGGTAATACCTGAAGACGTGATCGAGGTCATTTCGATGAAAAAGCCTCTCGCATAGACATTGAGGTGTGAACTCTGGGCAGTGCAGATGAGTGGAGCTCATTCAGGACTGCTGGCACAATTAGCTATCGGAGGAAGAGCTCACGTAACGGCAGATGTTGTTAGTTGGAAGAGCCGAAGTATGCTAGCTAGTTGGTGTCTCGGAAAGAGCCGCTAACCTAGTACCATTCTCGACTAGAGAGCCGCATTAGATTTTTTTTAGGATTTTTGTCTATCTCAATCTTTAAATCTTTCTGCATGTTAGAGTATGTTGTTGGAAAAAGGTAGTGGACTTGGAACTCAGTTTTATGCCCTGATATTTTTGAGACCTTGAAACTTTTGAATTCGTGTAAAACCAAAAAGCTCGTTTGGAGTGAACCCCATTTGTACACATTTTTGTGAAAATAAACCCGTCTCTTGATTTTTCCTTAGCTTATGTGAAATCCCAAGTCAAAAATTTTCGGGATTGAACTTTCTTGTCGAAACCTTGAACCAAAAACCGACCCTGACTGGATGTAGCCACGATGTGGTGGTCGAGTATGTACACCCGTGCTAAGAGACGAGCGGTCGATCGTTGACTCACACGCAAGTTGCAGCTGCAATCACCGGGCACACTGAACTCCCAAGCTAGCGTGATTGACCAAACTTTGACCTTGCGGCTGGTCTCTGAAAATGTGCACGTGAGCGTCTTGGCACCCCGCATATGCAGCGCCTGCGAGCGTGTCGCCTCTCAAAAGACAGTACATTAGATATTCAAACCTCCTTTTTATTTTTCTTGTGGGCGGTTTGACCGCCGAGAATTTCAAGTTCCACTGAAACGCGTTTGCATCCTTGATCGATGGTTTTGATAAGGAAGCATGGTCGATAGATTTCCTACTCCTATGCGAGAATTTCTCTAGATGGCGAGTTAGGTGACTTGTGTTGCTAGCAAATGGAGCCATGAGGGGCTACGTTTGTGTTGTAGAATTGTGTGTTGTAAGTATGAGTATAGCGGGGCTATACTGCGTACATGGTTGCACAGTTACCAAGGCAATTGCTTCAATAAGAATTCATGGGTGTGTCGAGATTGGGAGTAAGTTTTCAGCGTGACCCGAGCACCATGCTGAAACTCAGTTCCATGTGTTGACCACGATTGTTTTACCGACGATCTCACGGTCGAGGCACTATGAAACCTGTTGAGGTCATGTGTGCTTGTTGTGTGTTGCGTTTTGCGATTTCTTACCATGGGTGGACCGTTGTGTGTTTTTGTGTATCGAGCGAGTATCTTGATGGTATCATTCAAGTTTCCTCTTTAGTATGACTAGAGGTGTGGTATACCTTTGTTCGGGGTAAAGAATGGAATCGCCGTCGTGCGATGTTAGCCCTTGTGGAGTCTCGATCAAGTCGATGACCCAGCCTAACAGTTGGCCTTACTATCAGAGCTTTTTGGGATGCACGACACATTGTACACCTCGAGTGGAGGGGTTGTGTACAGGTTTCCGGGGCTCGTAGTAGACTTTAACGGACTGCATTATGGGCAGAACCTAATCTATGAGAAGGTACCTGTAACGGCCCACTTTTATTTGCCGAAAAATCAGAATAAAAATTTTCAAATTTACTTCAAATTCTCTTGAAACGTTACTCATTTTCAAAAGCATACATCAATATTCAACAATAATCCCAATCCTCAAGCATCCATCATCAATCCTCAATTATCAATATAAGTCATCAATCATCTATCCTCAATTGTCAATCATAAGATATCAATAATCCCTAGGTCCAATCCTCAATAATCATAGATGCATCAATAACAATAATCAGTTCAATAAGCGAAAGCAATATCAAATAATAAGTTGGTCATCAATGACTGACCAACACTCGCATCCCTCTATCGTGCCCGCACTTATAAAATGAAGTGTGATCTCTTTTGGCTTTCTCTGGGCTTTGGAGTCATGCGATTCCGATATGAAACGAATAAGTTATGATTTTTACAATTGTCGCGCAAACAGTTTTTATTAAAACCCAGCACCATGTGTTTATTTAATGTCTAACCTGTTTATCATGTCTTAATATGCTTAAATGAGGTTGTGCTCTTCATGAAAGTTATATGTCTTTTTCTTAACTTTCTAATGAGATTGGATGCATGCTGATAGGAGCTCTGTGGCTTAAGTTGGAGTCATTTTACTGAAGTGTTGTATGTAGCATGAACTTGTTTCTGACAGATTTCTTGAACCGCATGTTTTGTGTTTAAACTTGTTGATAATATTGTTATTTGCCAATATGATCTTCAGCAAAGTTGTAGATAATCAAATTAGCTATATATTACTTTCTTAATCAATTCATTTAGAGGTTTATATTTTAAAGTAGGGTAAATAATTTTATGCAACCTGTACTAATCGCGTTTTTTGGATTTGCAACCTAAACAAAATTTTGTACTATATTGCAACCTTTAATACACGGCTTTGCCTGTATCACAACCTATGGCCATCAGCGGCTCGTTTTCCACCGGAAAAGCGAGCGTGTGAGTCGCACGCTCCATATTTGAGGGTAAAATTGACATTTTAGATGAGCGACCATCGGACTCCCCCAAATATCACACAAATTGGGAATTCAAATCACAAAATCGATTTTTAGGGTTCTATCTCTCTCTCTGCGAAAAACAAAAAAGAACTCTCTCTGCAAATTTTCGTGCAAACACTTCGCAAATTCAAATTGATTGCAGTGTTGTGATGGTCTGGAAAAAGCGAATCAGTGATGAGAACATACCACCAGGAAGAGTCTGCCCAGATTACGGTTTGTACTTTTGTAACCCTAATTCTTAATTTTTTTGTTTTTATGTTGATTTTGGTTTAAATTTTGAAACAGTGAACATGTTTTGTGATAATGTGGTCCCGTTTTCAATGTGGCGACAACCCTTTTGAAAGTGGTGACAATCAATTGATTATTCAAATATGAACATGTGAATGTTGTCTGAAATGTGGTCCCTTTTTTGAAATTGATAAATTTTTTTACTTTTTTATTGAATTTTGTATTTAATTTTCATCTGAATGGACCAGGATATTGATTTGTGTAATCTCATTGTCCCCTTCAGGTCCAAGTTCACAACTTTTTACTATTCAATTCATTATGGTGGACGATTTGTGGAACTTGGTGAGATATGCTACACTGGTGAGCACATTAGGGTAAGTCACATTGACTACTGCGACCCTGATGAGCTCTCACTGATTGAAATTTTTTGTATGGCTTCTGAAGTTGGGGCAAAAAGTGTTAAGTGTGTGTATTGCAGTAAAAATGGTGTTAATGATTGCCGGTCTTTGTTTTTATTGCAAAATGATTTGGATGCCATAAATCTTGTTAATTGGATTGATGATAACAGAATGGTTGGTTTATATGTTGAACACATGGAAGAGTACATTGCTAGTCTACCTTCTGATTGCTTGCCTTCTGTTGATGAACCATTGGATTTTGTAGGGGATGATGGAGAGATTTTAGATGAGTTAATTGATAATTGGACTCAGGAACAAAATGATGATGATAATTTGGGTGATGATAATTTGGGTGATTCTGACAGTGAGTTTGAAATCCAATCTTTTGGATCAGACTCTGATTTTTCTGATGAGTTTGTTGAAAGTGATTGTGATTTGTATGATGAAGATGATAGGATGTTTGAGGGCAATATAGATGCACATATTGAATGGGGAGGGATAAATAGAGAGGAACCTGATAGGGCTGAATTTGCAACTAGCAAGGGTAAGCAAAGAACTAGTAGTGCCCATCCAATTTTTTATCATAAAAAAGACATGCAAAATCCACAGTTTGAATTGGGCATGAAATTTCCTGATCTGACCATGTTTAGAAAGGCAGTTAGGAATTTTGCAATTGCACAAGGTAGAGAAGTGTCTTTTACAATTAACTTGAGCTATAAGGTGCAAGCAAGATGCAAAAACAAGTCATGTCCTTGGCTCATTTATGCATCCAAAGTTCAGAATGAAGACACTGTGCAGGTTAAGACATTCAATGGTAAGCATAAGTGTCCTAAAGGTGAGTCATGCTACTCCAAAATGGATAGCTGAAACTTACAAAAATAAGATTTTAGATAATCCTAAATGGCCAGTAGAGGCAATGATGGCAGAGATGCAAAGGGAAGTAGGGATTATTTTCAGTAGATGGCAAATGTATCAGGCTAAAAAATATGTGTCTCAGATTGGTGTGGGGTCTGATTGTGAGCAATATGCTATGCTTTGGTCTTATGCTGAAGAGATCAAAAAGAACAACCCTGGGACCACTGTTCAAATTAAAAACAAACTTGTAAATGGGGAGCCACTGTTTAAAAGAATTTATATTTGTTGGGGATCTTTGAAAAGAGGTTTGCTTAAGGGTTGTAGGAAGGTTATATGCTTAGATGGTTGCCATTTGAAAACCACTTGTGGTGGTGTTCTATTGACTGCAGTTGGGGTTGATGGGAACAACTGTATGTATCCTTTTTCATATGCTGTTGTTGAAAAAGAAACAAAAAAAACTTGGCATTGGTTTGTTGAACTGTTGAAAGCAGATTTGGGGATTGAGAATTCATTTCTTTGGACAATAATGTCAGACAAACAGAAAGGGCTTGTAGATGCCATTGAAACTATACTGCCAGATTCTGAGCACAGGTTCTGTGTCCAACACTTATATGGAAACTTTAGGGCTTCATTTAAGGGATTGGCCCTGAAAAACTTGTTGTGGAGAGCAGTTAGGTCAACTAGAGTTGTTGACTTTAATGCTGCAATGAAAAGGAAGAGACAAAGAAGCTTTTGAATGGTTGGCTAAAAAGCTATCAAATCAGTGGTCAAGGTCACACTATAGTTGCCACTCAAAGTGTGATATGCAGCTGAATAACATGTCTGAGTCTTTTAACTCACTCATTCTGAGAGCAAGGAGTAAACCTATTCTTTCTATGTTGGAAACAATAAGACTTATATTGATGAAGAGGACCTACATTAGAAGGGATCAAATGAGGAAACACTTGCATGGGAACTTGTGCCCAAAAATCATGAAGCTGTTGGAGGAATTGAAAAAGAAGTCTATGGGTTTTATATGTCACTGGAATGGGGAAGACCAGTTTGAAGTGGATGGAAGCTCAGGGAGATTTAGAGTTCATATGGGGGAGAAGTCATGCACATGTAGGAAGTGGGACCTCACAGGTATCCCTTGTGAGCATGCAATAAGTGGTTTGTTCTTGTTGGGTGCTCAACCAGAGGATTATGTTGTTGACTGGTACCACAAAGACACATTTTTGAAGGCTTATTCTGAGATGTTGGGCACTCTTCAACCTCCTGAATGTTGGCCAAATGTAGAAGCATTACCACAACAACCACCAACTATTGGCAGACTACCTGGAAGGCCAAAAGAAAATGCTAGAAAAAAACAGCCCCATGAAGAGGTTTTGGCAGGAAAATCCAAGAAACAAGTTCAAGTAAGGCTGAGTAGAAAAGGGAGATTAATGAGATGTTCTCTCTGCAAGAAAGACACCCACAACATCAGATGTAGTCCTTTAAAAACTGACAAGAGTGCACCAACTGAAGGACTTCCTGTAATATCCCGACTTTTTATCAGTATAATAATATTTTAGTTCCGATATTATTTTTCGGAATTAATTATTTTCAGTTATTTCAGTCAAAATTACCAGAACTATTTTCGACGTACCGTTTACGTTCGAAATAATTTTGGTAATTAAGCATTATGTTTAATTGGATAATTAAACATAGTTAAGTGATTAATTTAAATTAATCACGAGATTAGCTTAATGTTAGGATTTTTAATCCATTTATGTTGATTGCCGTGCACATTGTGGCTATTGCCGTGTGCATTGTACATTTATGTGTGATGTATAAGTGTTAGTGCATTTGGTCCATTTCTCATGTGCAACCGCCGTGCACATAGTGTGTTAGCCGTGCGTTTCATGTGTGAGGGCTAGTGTCTCGGTCCATACTTTCTTGTGTGATGCCGTGCATGTGGTAGTGCTTTTGTTCGTAAATTCCGCCCAACACAAGTCATGAAGGCCGTGCACTCCTTGTCTTTTTGCTAGACCATTTGTCCAAGATTCCCTCATGGTCCTAAATAGCCGTGCATTGTCCTCTAGTGCCATGTGAGAGTGTGTGTTGTTTTTGGTGATTTTTGTCCCTTAATGCTCATGTTCGGCCGAGCTCTTTTTGTTGGTTTTGGGCGTGAATGTTGAGGCAAGAGAGGGGCGTGTTATGCCAAGTGTTCCTAGCCTTTTTGTGCATGAGTGTCAAGTGTCATGAACTTTGACCATTTCACTCCCTAACACCTTATGCATTCGGCCATCATTTAAGAGGGGGCTTGAAGACATTTTTCCCTCTTCTTGCTCGCCTAAATTTTATTATTGCCGAGAGTTAGTGAGAGTTTAGTGAGGATTGGTTGTGAGCTACCGCCGAGAGTACCGAGCGCATCGCACTACCGTAAGCCACGAGCCAACGCGCGCACACACGCGGAGGTCACGGCCAAGCTCGGGAGTTCGAGTGATTTAGCCTCTTGAGTCTTATAAGAGGTAAGTTCCATCGTCATTTGGCCGAGAACATCATGTTTATTAAGATTAGATTTTATATGGTCATGCATGCGTGTTATGTGCGTAGCCGTAGCCTTAGCCATGCTTAATATTATCATGTTATGATTTTATTCGAATTCTCCGAATATTCTTGCATGCTTAGCTCTTATATGCAATATCATGTTTAGATTAGCTTTAATGTTCGGATGATATTTCACGTTTGAAGTGTTCGGCCGAGGGTAACGTGGTTGCGCACGTAGCGCACCACGGGCCGTACATACTTGCTCGTATATGTTAAGTTAGTTTTCTCCGACCATCCTTGCATGCTTAGCTTTCATATGCAATATCATGTTTAATTTAACTTAAATGTTCGGAAGAATTTAGTCATGTTAGTGGGAGTTTGGTCGAAGAGGTGTGGTCGCACACATAGTGCGCACCACGGACCGCTCTCGCATGTCATTGCATGT
>CACSLK010031729.1:1642390-1661555 GCA_902706635.1 Striga hermonthica | reverse complement strand
GTTACGTGACTTCGGTCGCGAGATCAGACCGGTTTATCAGTTATCAGATATCAGTTCAGTTATATATATGCTTAGTTCATGATCATGTTATTATTTACGATGTTGTACATTAGCATGAGTTTCTGCGGAGCACAGTGCCTTAGTGCTCACGCCCCACACCTTTCATGTTTTTCAGGTCGCAGAGTCGGAGATGAGGAGTGAGCGGGCGAGCTGTTCAGGACATTTATGTTTATTGTACTTATGATTTGCCACGCTAGACTTCCGCTAAAACTTTTCAGTACTTTTATCAGACTTTGTTCCGATGTTTGTCGGATAAGACATTATGACCGTTTTTATTTATCAGTTTAAATTTTTAAACGGTTCTCAGAAAAATCAAGTTTTTTACGGTAGCATCCCGATCAGTTTTCGCAAAAATTAGTATTTTATTTATTTATTCAGAAAATTTGCGAAAATCGCGTACTCTGATGTATTTAAAATAGCGGGGTGTTACACTTCCTATACCTCCCTCTAATGAAGACAATTCTGTGGTCAAGGTAATTGAAATTGTTAAAAAATTATGTGTTTTATTATAAATATTGTTTTTTTCTGTATTACATTGTTTTTTATGAAGAGAAAGAAGAGGAAAACAACTCAGAGAGAGAGTGAAAGTGAAGTACCAGCCCCTATTGAGGACCTTAATGTAGTTAAGGTAATAATCTTTGTTATACATAGTAATTGGTGTGGTTAGTGCATTTTCTAATTTCTAATTCAAAAATTGCATATACTATATATTTTTTTTTTAAGGGGAAAAAGACCAAAACAAGTGGCAAAGTGTGTGAAGTGTCAGCCCCTATTGAGGATATTACTGTGAGGAAGGTAATTTTATTTGTTAGTTGAACAATTGTTATTATTTGTCTATTTTATTCAATCAAGAAGTTTGTTTTCTAACTTGAGATTGCATAAATTGTTTGTGAAGGGGAAAATGAAAGAAACTGTGAGAGCAAGTGATGTTTTACAAACACAGGAATCTGTTGCAATGCACATACAAGGCTCACCAGAAGTCAAGTCCTATCTGAGCATCATGAGAAAGGCAAATCCTCAAGACTCACAAGAAGCCAGTCAGTTGGGCCTAGTGGAGTTGCAACAAAACCTTCAAGACTCACAAGGACCCAAACTCCATCTGCATCTACACCTACTAGGAGAAAAGAAAGTCAAACTTCTGTTGCAACTTCACCCACAAAAGTCAGAAAGAGCCCAACTCAGTCTGCTCCTGCACCTACACCTACAAAAGTCACAAAGAGTCAAACTCAATCTGCACCTGCACCTACACCTACAAAGAGAAAAGAAAGTCAGACCACAGGGAAAAGTTCTGTTGCACCTTCACCCACAAGACTTACAAGAAGCCAAACTCAATCTTCACCTGCACCTACACCTACAAAGAGAAAAGAAAGTCAGACCATAGGGCAAAGTTCTGTTGCACCTTCACCCACAAGACTTACAAGAAGCCAAACTCAATCTGCACCTGCAACTACACCTACAAAGTTAACAAGAAGTCAGTCCAAAGGTCTTACACCTACAAAGGAATTGGGGCCAAAAAGGACCCAAAAAGTTGTGAACAAGAGCAAGACATTGGGACTGAAGAGGAAACTAGAGGTATTAATAATACTCATTTTCTTGTGATTTTTTCCCTATATGTTTCAATCTGTTGAAATGATATCCTTTATTATTCTATTCATAGGTGTCCAGGAAACATAATCCATTAACTCAAGGTGCAAGCTTTTCAACAGCAAAAGGACCTGTTGTGAACAAGCAGGTGGTGCAATCTCAGCCTGAGCCAGAGATATTGGGAACATATTGGGTTACTACTAGTGGGAGCATAGTGGATAAGTAGGTCTTAGTTCTTTTGATAGATGCTGTGGATTTTGGAACTGTAATGGTTGTGGTTGGTTTTTGGATGTGGTTCATAAGTTTGTTGAACTCAGATAATGGGTGTTAGCTTTTGGATTGGATTTAATGGTTGGTTTTGTATATATTATGGTTAGTTTTTGGATCTATTTTGGTTATTGACTTAGTTGTTGGCATTGTAAAAACCTGTTGGGAATATTGTTGGAATGGAAGGATTATGTCTATTACATAATGTGCAAATTCTGTTTTGTGTTATGCCATTGTAAGAAACTTTTGGTCATCTATTGTTTTCTTATTTATGTTATACACACAACCATTCACACATCAACAGATACAAAAAGACATCAACACTGTATATGTTTGAACAACCAAAATGGTGTTTGATTATAACCAAAAGAGTTTGAACAACACACATTAGCATTACCATTACCATTACAGAACCACAAATACAAAAGACATCAACACTACCTAATACAAAAGAGAACAACAAACCTAAAAGCTTAGAAAACACTACATCATGCAATATATGATCACCCAAGATATCAGAATTACAATCCACAGCCAACGCTCACGAACACTTTTCCTCTTCAAACACAATTCAAGATTGGCCCTTTCTTCCATGACATCTTCAATACAAAGATTGGCCTCTTTCAAATCTGATTGAAGTTTCTTCACATCAGATTGAAGTTTCTTCACATCAGCTTCCAACCTCATCACATCTACTTCAAGAATTTGTGCTTCACTTTCAAATCTGTTGGCACGTTTCAAAAGGCCGGGAATAATTTCACGAGCTCTAGGGCACAAAGGTGGTTCAATCCACGAAAAATATATACAACCACCATCATCCTATAATTTTCAGTTACAGAAACAAATTAATTTAAGGAGAAAAATCGAGCTTATTGAATTCGCCCAATTTTTTGAATTAGGGTTCACTGAATTTGCCCAAATTCATAAATTAGGGTTTCCCAAATTCATCATTTACTCGATTTTTTGTGCATGTATTGTATCTCCTTCCTGGATTTTGAACAGTCAACGATGTTTTCGTAACAACATTCATCCCGCAGTTGCATAGTTGAGCCATTGCCGCCGTCTGTCTCCAACCTAATTTTCGCGAAGAAGAAGAATGAAGAACATGATATGCACCTTTTTTTTAATAAATCTGGTAAGATGATGGAATGACAAAATTGGCCTTCATATGTAATGCAAAATGGCAATTTTACCCTCAAAAAATGATGAATTTACCCTAAAAAAATAGAGCGTGCGGCTCGCACGCTCGCTTTTCTGTGGAAAACGAGCTGCCGATGGCCATAGGTTGCGATACAGGCAAACCCGTGTATTAAAGGTTGCATTTTAGTACAAAATATTCTTTAGATTGCAAATCCCAAAATCGCGATTAGTACAGGTTGCTTAAAATTATTTACCCTAATAATAATAATAATAATAATAATAATAATAATAATAATAATAATAATAATAATAATAATAATAATAATAATAATAATAATAAAAATAAAGATAATGATCAATAAACTCAATTATTCCATATTCAAACGAATTGTATTTGGTTCACGCGATTAAACCGAAATCGACTAACGTCAAACGTTTTAAAATAAAACGATCGGGTACTCTAACCTTTATTTAAACCGGCATCGCGACTAGCAAAATTTTATTAACTCATAAATAATATTCGATAAATAGAATATTCCTAGAAATTCTATAAATCAAACGGGGCGTTACAATCTACCCTCCTTAAAACATTTTCGTCCTCGAAAATGCGAAAGAACACACATCAAAAGGAAAATGATAGTCTCGCACAGGAATCTTCAATCACGAGGTCCGGGTATTCCCTCCGGAATCAGTTTCTGCTCGCATGGGTCCTATCGCCCTATGCTCGAAAAGCATACACTCACATACAGGACTCAATCCGATTCGCCCTATGCTCATATGTTTTACCTTATTGCAGGGGAGGGTGATCAATCCTGCCCGAGCTCAGGCGCACATCCTCTTTCGGGCTTCAAGAATGCCACACAAATTTTAGAAGAACAAGTCTGAATATGTACAGAGAATAAGAAGACACACCAGTAGCTTAACAATGTAACAAATACAAACATTGGTCAGCAAAAGAAACCTCTAGTCACGTCCTTCACCTCATTTCTCAAAATCCGAACTTTACATAAGGAATCTAAAAAGCACGAAGTAATAAGAGGAGGAAAATCGGAATTCACCTCACTTCGCGAAATTACACGCAATCGAGGGTTCATATCATGAAGGTCTCGGTCGTAATCACTCGTGTGGATCCTCGGCTAGATACTTATGGACGAACCACAGATGGGCTTGCCCCTACTCAGACTGACCGTGCTTGGCTCGCGCGACGGGACAAGGTCTCGGGACAGCAATGCAGGGCTAAAACGGCTACACGTGCGCTCCGTTGGGACTCAACGACTCCGTTTGGCACTCCGAAGGAACCCGACGGGACTCGACTGCTACGTTTGGCACTCCGACGGAACTCGACGGGACCCAACGGTTAGAAACTCACGAGCAAAGGTTGGAGGGCAGTTTGATGGTTGTCTACTGGTGTTCTCGCCGGTCAAAGGTGGTCGCTTGGAGGGACAACAGGATCACGCAGAACTCGAGAATACGCCGGTGATGGAGGGCCCGAAGTACGGCGGGGTGACGTTGATGATGGTGTTGACTGAAAGATGATGACGGCGAGGAAAACAAGAGGAGAGACGATTAATGATGACGTGAGATGGTAGCAGGATGATGAGCGATGAAAAATGCGAGAGAACACTTCTCTTTTCTGCTGTGAGAGGCGAGAGATTGAGGGACAGAAAATAAAAAGCTACGAGTGGATTATTTTGAGCTGATGAGGGGAGAGTCTCAATATTTAAAGCTTGAAGATTAGGGTAGGGTTTTTACTTACTCCTCAAGACACACAACCCACAACCACACACCCGCACACACACGCACGAAAACAAAAAAAGATCGGGTTTCATGGGACGGGGATTGCGGGGTGCGCGGCTAAGGTTCGAGCCGGGTTTTCTCGGTTCAACATTAAGACAGATGAGGCTCAATAAATAAAATAAAAACCGGATAACAATATATATTTATATTGCACATAATAATATTTATACACATTAATCAATTTGACAAATTAGACTTTTATATAAATAATAATAATAATAAGGGTAAATAATTTTAAGCAACCTGTACTAATCGCGATTTTGGGATTTGCAACCTAAAGAATATTTTGTACTAAAATGCAACCTTTAATACACGGGTTTGCCTGTATCGCAACCTATGGCCATCGGCGGCTCGTTTTCCACCGGAAAAGCGAGCGTGCGAGCCGCACGCTCCATTTTTGAGGGTAAATTCATCATTTTATGTAAGTGACCGTCGGACTCCCACTAATATCACACATTGTTACTTGAATTTCCCAAAATTCGATTTTGCAAAATTAGGGTTCCTCTCTGCGAAAGAAAACAAAACCTTTCTCTACAAAAAAATCCCGCAGATTCAAATTGATGTCAGTTATTGTAATGGTCTGGAAAAAGAGAATCAATGATGAGAACATACCACCCGGAAGACTCTGCCCAGATTACGGTTTGTAACCCTAATTTTTAATTATTTATGTTTATCTGTTGAATTTGGCCCAATTTTTTGTGATTATGTGATCCCTTATTGAATGTGGCGACAATTATTTTGAATGTGGCGACAAATCAGTTGATTATTCAAATATGAACATGTGAATGTTGTCTGAAATGTGGTCCCTTTTTCGAAATTGATAAATTTGTTTACTTTTTTTTTATTTAATTTTCATCTGAAGGGACCAGTATATTGATTTGTGTAATTTTATTGTCCCCTTCAGGTCCAAGTTCACAACTTTTTACCATTTCAATTCATTATGGTGGACGATTTGTGGAACTTGGTGAGACATGCTACACTGGTCAGCACATGAGGGTAAGTCACATTGACTACTGTGACCCTGATGAACTGTCACTGCTTGAAATATTTTGTATGGCTTCTGAAGCTGGGGCAGAAAGTGTTAGGTGTGTGCATTGCAGTAAAAATGGTGTTAATGATTGCCGGAATTTGTTTGTCTTGCAAAATGATTTGGATGCTGTAAATATTGTTAATTGGATTGATGATAATAGAATGGTTGGTTTATATGTTGAACATATGGAAGGCTACATGAATAGTCAACCTTCTGATTGCTTGCCTTCTGTTGATGAACCATTGGATTATGTGGGAGATGATGGGGAGAACTTAGATGAGTTTATTGATAATTGGACTGAGGAACAAAATGATGATGATAAGGGTGATGATAATGTGGGTGATGATAATTTGGGTGATTATGACAGTGATTTTGAAATCCAGTCATTTGGATCAGACTCTCAGTGTTCTGATGAGTTTGTTGAGAGTGATTGTGATTTGTATGATGAAGATGATATGATGTTTGAGGGTCATGTAGATGCAGATATTGAATGGGCAGGGATAACTAGAGAGGAACATGATAGGGCAGATTTTGCATGTAGCAAGGGTAAGCAGAGAACTAAAAATGGCCATCCAACTTTTGATCCTCAAAAAGACATGCAAAATCCACAGTTTGAATTGGGCATGAAATTTTCTGACCTGACCATGTTTAGAAAGGCAGTTAGGAACTTTGCAATTGCACAAGGTAGAGAAGTGTCTTTTACAATTAATTTGAGCTATAAAGTGCAAGCAAGATGCAAAAATAGTTCATATCCTTGGCTCATTTATGCATCCAAAGTTCAGGATGAAGATACTGTGCAGGTTAAGACATTCAATGGTAGGCATAAGTGTCCTAGAAACCAAAAAGGTGAGTCATGATACTCCAAAATGGATAGCTGAAACTTACAAAAATAAGATATTAGATAATCCCAAATGGCCAGTAGAGGCAATGATGGCTGAGATGCAAAGGGATGTAGGGATTGTTTTCAAAAGGTGGCAAATGTATCAGGCTAAAAAATATGTTTCTCAGATTGGTGTGGGGTCTGATTGTGAGCAATATGCTATGCTTTGGTCTTATGATGAAGAGATAAAAAATAACAACCCTGGGACTACTGTGAAAATTAAAAGCAAACTTTTTAATGGGGAGCCATTATTTAAAAGAATTTATATTTGTTGGGGCCCTTTAAAAAGAGGATTGCTTACACCTACCAAGGAGTTGGTGCCAAAAAGGACTCAAAACATTCAGGCTAAGAGCAAGACATTGGGATTGAAGAGGAAACTAGAGGTACTAATAATACTCATTTTGTTGTGATTTTTTTTCCTATGTGCTTCAACCTGTTGTAATGATATTATTTATGTATTAATAGGTGTCCAGGAAACATAATCTACTAACTCAAGGTGCAAGCTTTTCAACAGCAAAAGGACCAGCTGTGAACAAACAGGTGGTGCAATCTCAGCCTGAGCCAGAGATATTGGGAACATATTGGGTTACTACTGGTGGGAGCATAGTGGATAAGTAGTGGTTGGTTCTAATAGATGTGGTTGATTTTGGAACTCTAATGGTTTTTGTTGGTTTTGGATAAGTTTGTTGAACTCCTGATATAATGGTTGTTAGCTTTTGGATTTAATGGTTGGTTTTGGATATATATCATGGTTTTGAACTCAAATACAATGGTTGTTAGATTTTAGTTCTTGACTGGGTGTTTTTGATGTTGGCATTGTAAAAGCTGATTGGGAATATTGTTGGAATGGAAGAATTATGGATATTGACATATTGTGCAGCAATTTATGTTGTGTTATGTATGTTTTCTTATTGGATTGTTGTTTCTATTTTGGAATGAGCACACATCATGTAAAACATGTTACTAACATTCTAAAGACAGTCATGATCACACAACTAATGCAAAAGAGTTTAAACAACCAAAATGGTGTTTGATTAACCAAAAGAGTTTGAACAACATACCTTACCATTACCATTACAATCATAGTTTGAATAGCACACCTTACCATTACACATTACCTGATGCAAAAGAGAACCACAAATCTAAAATCTTAGAAAACACTACAACATGTAATATATGATCACCCAAGAGATAAGAATTACAATCCACAGCCAACGCTCACGAGCACTTTTTCTCTTCAAACACAATTCAAGATTGGCCTTTTCTTCCATGACATCTTCAATACAAGCTCCTGACTCTTTCAAATCTGATTGAAGTTTCTTCACATCAGATTGAAGTTTTTTCACATCAGCTTCCAATCTCATCACATTTACTTCAAGAATTTGAGCTTCACTTTCAAATCTGTTGGCACGTTTCAAAAGGCCGGGAATGATTTCACGAGCTCTACGGCACAAAGGTGGTTCAATCCACGAAAAATATATACAACCACCATCATCCTATAGTGTTCAGTTACAGAAACAAGTTAATTTAGGAAGAAAAATCGAGTTTATTGAATTCGCCCAATTTTTTGAATTAGGGTTCACTGAATTTGCCCAAATTCATAAATTAGGGTTTCCCAAATTCATCACTTACCCGATTTTTTGCGCAAGTAATGGATCTCCTTCCTGGATTTTAGACACTCCACGATGTTTTCGTAACAACATTCATCCCGTAATTGCATAGTTGAGCCATTGCCCCGTCTGTCTCCAAGCCAATTTTCGCATGCGAAGAAGAAGAATGAAGAACAAAATTCATCCCACGTACGCGCCTTTTTTTAATATATCTAGTGAGACGATGAAATGACAAAATTGTCCTTCACATGTAAGGAAAAATGACGAATTTACCCTAAAAAATGGAGCGTGCGGCTCGCACGCTCGCTTTTCCGGTGAAAAACGAGCCGCCGATGGCCATAGGTTGCGATACAGGCAAACCCGTGTATTAAAGGTTGCATTTTAGTACAAAATATTCTTTAGGTTGCAAATCCCAAAATCGCGATTAGTACAGGTTGCTTAAAATTATTTACCCTAATAATAATAATAATAATAATAATAATAATAATAATAATAATAATAATAATAATAATAATAATAATAATAATAATAATAATAACAATAAAGATAATGATCAATAAACTCAATTATTCCATATTCAAACGAATTGTATTTGGTTCACGCGATTAAACCGAAATCGACTAACGTCAAACGTTTTAAAATAAAACGATCGGGTACTCTAACCTTTATTTAAACCGACATCGCGACTAGCAAAATTTTATTAACTCATAAATAATATTCGATAAATAGAATATTCCCAGAAATTCTATAAATCGAACGGGGCGTTACAATCTACCCTCCTTAAAACATTTTCGTCCTCGGAAATGCGAAAGAACACACATCAAAAGGAAAATGATAGTCTCGCACAGGAATCTTCAATCATGACGTCCGGGTATTCCTTCTGGAATCAGTTTCTGCTCCCATGGGTCCTATCGCCCTATGCTCGAAAAGCATACACTCACATACAGGACTCAATCCGATTCGCCCTATGCTCATATGTTTTACATTATTGCAGGGGAGGGTGATCAATCCTGCCCGAGCTCAGGCGCACATCCTCTTGCAAGGGACCCAGTCCGGCTTGGCCTATAACCATAGAGTATCCACAATTAATTTTTTGTACCAACAACACACAAGACCTCAACAGGTCGTTCGGTGTATTGCCAGCGTACTCCGACTATCTCACCAACAAGGTGGACACGTGACGCCAAGTTTCAGTCTCGTATCCGAGTCATACTGTAACTTGCTCACGATTTATCACGGACCGTGTGTCTCCATCTGAGACTATGACACGGTATATAACACACCCCAGATGCTCATACCCACACGATATTGACTCCACGAGTCAAACGTAGCCCTTATGTGCAAACATAAGGATTGACCAATTGCAATACGACATACCCAATTTGCCCACTCGAGAAACTCTCAATTAAGGCATAGGGACTCATTGACTACACTCCTCAATCCGAAATCATCGATTAAGGATTTACACACGTTTAGTGGGACTTGGAGCTCTCAGTTCAAGGCTCAAACAAAAAGGGGGTTCAAAAGAATAACTAAGTACTGCAGCACGAAACGGTTTCAATAGTTCAGGAAAGCATCAATGGTTGGCCATATACACTGGTCTAGGGAGCTTGTGCGTATGGCGATGGCGGCTGCAGTTCGCATGCGAGTCAACGGTCGGCCGCGCGCAAGCCTCCTGTCTCTCAGCACGGTCGTGCGTGCTCGACCACCACTTCGCGTGGCTACACCCAGCCAGAGTCGGCATTCGGTTCAAGGTTTCACAAGGAGGTTTCAATCTCAGATCACCAAAAGAAATGGTTTTACCAATTAACGAAAATTTTTGGGTCCAATATATATTTCAGTCGTTTCACTATTTCAAAGGTTTCAAAAGTCTCAAAGATAAAAATGAGTATGTTCAAGCTCCAAGTCCACTGGCTCCTCACAATGACACACTCTAATACGCGAAGAGACCAACGATTAAGATAGACGAAAATTCTCAAATAATTCTAACACGGTTATTCAGTCGGGAATAATCCCAAATCAGCAGCTCCTGCCGAGAGATACAATAACTAGCTCGCCTCGATTTTTCTAACTACTAGCGTGGACCGTCACGTCAGCTCCCCCAAAACTCCGAAAGAAGTAAAGGAACGGGATTTCCTAAAGACTGCGATGAACAGAATTCAAAACTAAGAAGGTTCTGCACTTCACGGTGTGCTTGCTCCGGACTCATCTATCCTCCTTAAAAGTTTTCTGCATAATCTTTTAAGGTGGTAAGAAACACTCATTGATATGCGTCAAATCACTCCATCTATAGTTTTACGCCAGGAAGGCAAAGATCAAACAAAATTATTGAAACACGAAAATTGGCTAACGAAAGAAGCTTCAATCATAATTCAAAATTGTTTATCATACAAAACAACAATGGTTTGCAAAAGTCTGTAAGAAGACAAGCATTCGATAAGGGAACAAAGTTGCCTCGCATCCACGAGTCCACGATTTACCGCCTCCTTCATCGGTTCCAGCTGTTCTCGATAAGTCCTGTTACTGCTAGGAAATCGCTCGCGCCTTAATATGATGAAGTTTTCACGAAGAATAGGTCACTGTCGCCTTCCTTGAGGCTTAGCTACTCTCGAGAGTTGCGACTCTTCTATCACTCCTCAGGGTCGAACAACAGCATAAACAAGGCACCAGACTCTAATCCCAGTTTGCATTCGACTGGGTTTTCTTACGCATTTAATGGTCCTTTCGACAACGGTTACAAACTTCTAAATACCCGAACAATTGGGGATCCTTCGGTCGTCTGCTCTCTTTATTCACGCCTTCCCCTTTCGAGATGGCATTGCGAATGGTCCTCTCTTGAGGACACCAAGACTTATTGTGAGAGCACTGATATAATCAGAATTCAGCTCGATAACATCATATCGAATTCCCAAACAAACAAATTCTCAAGTCAAAACTTAACTCTATACCGCTAGAGTTCAAGTTCACCCAACTAAGTTCACCAACATCTAGAGTTCAAGAGTGCTATAAGCAGGAGGATAAATTTCTAACCCCCGATTTCATATCAATAATCAATTATTTGCACAATCATCTAAAATCAATTAGGTACGGATACCTGAGCTGGCGCGGCACGACGAGAGCGAGAGGTCATACAAAATACATAATCAAATAATTTACATCAACCAGTCTACAGAAACGCAGACTGGCTCTGATACCAAACTGTAACGCCCCACTTTTATTTACCAAAAAATCAGAATTAATTTTTCGAATTTATTTCAAAACAATACTTGAGGCGCTACTCTTTTTCAAAACATTAATCAATACTCATCAATTTCTCAATACTCGGCAATTATCAATACTCATAATCAATATGAAAATCTCACTAATCAGTCATAATCCAATAATAATCCAAGGGAAATAATCCCTATCAATAATCCAATACTTCTATACTAGGAAAACAATAATCAATAATAATGCAATAATATCCAAGTTCAGTTTTTCAAGACGGAAGCATTAAACAATTTAAAGACCACCACTCGCATCCCTTCCGGCGTGCCGCATAAACTAACTTGCATTCGTGAAGAGCAGGTGGGGATGAGCACAATAGGAAAATCGAGATGCTCACCGCTATGCAATAATTAATATCAATAAATATAAAACAATTTAAGTATGGTCGCAGCATGTATACGAATCAATAATCGTCCCATCTCCTATCAATAATCAATAATGGGCTCATGTGCACACCTATAACAATAGACTAATGCCGAGCTATATGCCGAACGCCTTCCTCGAAGGCCTTACAAAGAGTGCCCGGCCAGCAGGGGCAATAATCCACCCCGAATGCCAAAACTCACGCCTTGGCCTTACATACGAGGATCACCAGCCAAAGCTCACGCCCTGACTGTCAACAATAATAAAGGAGACTACCCGAAGGTACGTTCTATAGCTACGGGGATAACCGTTCGACGGCCAATGTAGCTCACATCAAAGGCTACATGGTTCACATGCATACTTTGATCATACAACAACAAAACAATTAACTAAGGCATAGTAAATTTTATAATTACAACCCACCTGGTAGCGAGTAGAAGATAACACAAAAGTACGTATAGGCTGCGAGCTCTGCTCGTCAAACACCTACATTAAGTCCATATGCTATAATCAACATCAATTTTGACTTAAACGGAAAACACAATCATTCTTAGTCGAACTTGATTCGACTAAGTTGTTCGTGAAGTCCTGTGGACATTGGAACTCTTAGACTTGACACTAAGACTCAACCAAAAGCACATGGGAGTTCACATAAACTCAATAAAAGATTGACTAAGTCAAACACACAAAGAAACAGAAGGCGAGTCGATTTACAGTTTTAATTGCAAAAGCCATATATTAGTAAATACTAGTCTTTAATCACCAAAAACAAGTTGGTCAAGTTATAAAAAGAGTTGGGCTATGAAACTTTAACTAAAAACTCATCTCCCATAACTTAGTATAATCACAAATTTTCAGCCACAAATTCAAAGTATGCTATTTCATAAAGTTCGGATAAGATTATGGCAAAAACGAGCATAAATTCAACCACCAGACCTATTGAACGAATTGGCCTACAAAATTTTGATCCAAGAAACCTCAGTATGCGAATAGCAGCATGTAAAAATCCCAACTTTAAACACCCAACATGCGAATTAATAAAATTGCTACAACATTTAGTAGTTTTCGCAATTTAAATAAAACCGAAACATTTTGAACTCCAAAAATTCTAATCTTGTAACAGCATGGAACTACACATAAAACAAGCACCTCAGCCAAAAATCAGAATTTTCCAGCTACCAACCAATTTATCATAATTAAAACATCTTTTAACAGAAACTTGTAAACAAATTATTTACCCTAACAATATCAGTCCAAAAATTCTAAATATTTCACACAATAAGAGAGAGAGAGAGAGAGACAACATACCAAAATTTCATAAATTTTGGAACACGGACCAATTTATTATGAATTTAACATGAATCTGACCAGAAATCACTTCAATTTTTAAAAATAGCTATAGACCTCAGAAAAATCCGAAATTTTTGCACGAGCTATATAATTATCAAAGGCATATATAGTTAAAATTTCACAGCAATATGATCAGTGTACAATTTTTAAAAATTCAAACACCGAAACAGCGAGCATAAGAGTTCTCAAATTCATATATGACTCGATAAGACTCGAAACCGTCCGAAGTCCTTTCCTATAGACCAAGGAAGATAAATTGTTCCATTCCATAGCAACTTAATCACGAACTGGCAAGGTCTCATTCGATTTCTCAAAATCGAAGAGCTCGTCTATACACATAGTTATAATTTACTCTCAAGAACACATAAAAATCATAGGCATTCATGTACATAAAGTTGAAATCACATAAATACGAGAAACACATGTTTTCCCCAAATAGCATAAGACTTAAAGTAATCCACACTTTTAAAACAATTCTAATGCACCAAGACAAAGGAGAAGTCCCAAGAGTTACTAATTTCCACAAATACATATACACAAAATTTATCTTCAATTTCGGGCTTCAAGAATGCCACACAAATTTTAGAAGAACAAGTCTGAATATGTACAGAGAATAACAAGACACACCAGTAGCTTAACAATGTAACAAATACAAACATTGGTCAGCAAAAGAAACCTCTAGTCACGTCCTTCACTTCATTTCTCAAAATCCGAACTTCACAGAAGGAATCTAAAAAGCACGAAGTAATAAGAGGAGGAAAATCGGAATTCACCTCACTTCGCGAAATTACACGCAATCGAGGGTTCAGATCATGAAGGTCTCGGTCGTAATCACTCGTGTGGATCCTTGGCTAGATACGTATGGACGAACCACAGATGGGCTCGCCCCTGCTCGGACTGACCGTGGTTGGCTCGCGCGACGGGACAAGGTCTCGGGACAACAATGCGGGGCTAAAACGGCTACACGTGCGCTCTGACGGAACTCAACGGCTCCGTTTGACACTCCGGAGGAACCCGACAGGACTCGACGGCTATGTTTGGCACTCCGGCGGAACTCGACGGGACCCGACGGTTAGAAACTCACGAGAAAAGGTTGGAGGGCAGTTTGATGGTTGTCTGCTGGTGTTCTCGCCGGTCAGAGGTGGTCGCTTGGAGGGACAACAGGATCACGCAGAACTCGAGAATACGCCGGTGATGGAGGGCCAGAAGTACGGCGGCGTGACGTTGATGCTGGTGTTGACTGAAAGATGATGATGATGAGGAAAACAAGAGGAGAGACGATTAATGATGACGTGAGATGGTAGCAGGATGATGAGCGATGGAGAAAGCGAGAGAACACTTCTCTTTTCTGCTGTGAGAAGCGAGAGATTGAGGGGCATAAAATAAAAAGTTGCGAGTGGATTATTTTGAGCTGAGGGGAGAGTCTCAATATTTAAAGCTTGAAGATTAGGGTAGGGTTTTTACTTACTCCTCAAGACACACAACCCACAACCACACACCCGCACACACACGGACGAAAACAAAAAAAAGATCGGGTTTCATGGGCCGAGGCTTGCGGTGTGCGCGGCTAAGGTTCGAGTCGGGTTTTCTCGGTTCAACATTAAGACAGATGAGGCTCAATAAATAAATAAAAACCGGATAACAATATATATTTATATTGCACATATTAATATTTATACACATTAATCAATTTGACAAATTAGACATTTATATAATAATAATAATAATAATAATAATAATAATAATAATAATAATAATAACAATAACAATAAAGATAATGATCAATAAACTCAATTATTCCATATTCAAACGAATTGTATTTGGTTCACGCGATTAAACCGAAATCGACTAACGTCAAACGTTTTAAAATTAAACGATCGGGTACTCTAACCTTTATTTAAACCGACATCGCGACTAGCAAAATAATTATTAACTCATAAATAATATTCGATAAATAGAATATTCCCAGAAATTCTATAAATCGAATTGGGGCGTTACACTTGAGGACAAGGAAAGTCTTGAAGAGGAGGGGAATGATACGGAAGTGGTCATCAACCCAGGCGAGTCGGAGGATGAAGGAGGCGACGATCTCGATATATGGCTAGAGAACATGCTGGAGGAGCCGACAAGTCCAATATATCGGCCATCATGTGTACGAGATTGGACAAAAGGATGTGGTCCGAAGCTGAAGTTGAAGGCAAAGAAACGCAAGACCAAGCAAGCCCGAAGTAAACACAAGGCAAAAGCTAAAGAAGGAAAGTGTTGGTGCAAGCCTTGTGTGAGGAAAAGACGAGTTTGGAGAATGGAAGCTCGAAGGCGTGGTCAGCAAAGAATGGAGGACGGTTGGATATGGCGAGCTGGTGATTGTATTGGGTTGGACGGTTGGGACCCATGGCCATCGGGAGAGCCAAAGGAGTCGGGCGAGCACTTGAGGTCGGTTGGCGATGAGAGTGCGAGCACGAGCGAAGAACTCGCATCGTGCTATGATGCCGCAAAGGGCCGAAGGGTCGAGACGTGGAACGGAGGAGCGGCATCGAGATGATGGGCGCGAGCAACGCACGAGGATGTGCGACAGACGAGTCGGCAACGGAGGTTAGCGGTACGCGGATGGTGTCGGGCGTACGCGGGTGCGCAGTAGAGGATCGGGACGCATGGGCGTTGGAGGCAACGCACGGAGAGCGGGACGACAACGCAAGCGGCACGAACGAGAGGGGCGTGCGCGACACTCGCAAAAGTGGCGAGGACGCGCGGGAGACAGGCGGTAGATGCAAGGCGCGCGCTGGGCGCGCAAGTGCGGGCGACGCGAGCGAAAACCGAGACCTAGCGGGTGTAGGAGTGCTCGGCGCAGATACGCACGCAGGAGCAATAATCGGCATGGACGAGGCGTGTGCGACAAACGACGTAAGGGAGCAGTACGCGCGAGAGGCCCAATCTGCCGAGGAGTATGAGTGCGGTGGGCGCATGCATGAGGCGCGACACGAGGCGGCCGAAGAGTTTTTGGGGCAAGAGGATTCCTTGTGCATCAAGATACTTGGTGTGCAAGACAATCAATTAGTATTTTAGTAATGTTAGGATTTTATTTCCTTGTTGCTTTTATTTATTAGTAGTAGAAGATGTTATGAGATTTACTAGCATTAGGATTTATTTTATTGCATAGAATAGGAGATCTAGTTTGATTAGGCTTACATTTATTTTGCACCTATAAATACCCCATGTACTCATCATAATTAAATATCTTGAATGTCTTGAATTGAGTATTGAATTGGTGAGCCAATTGTGAGGGGAACTTTATGTTCTTACGTGTGTTTAAATAAGGCCGTTAGTGCGTGTTTACATACAGTCCCGGAGAGAAGGCCATTAGAGCGTCTTGAAGTCACAGTGTCTAGGAGAAGGCCGAAGTGCGTCTGTTAGATACACCTATCGTGAGTAATCGAATGCCCTAAGTGCGCGGTTATTCACAACCCCGTATAGAGTAAAAACACGGTCCGTCATCACGCTGGCAGCAGTGCACAGGGCCCGACAGACAAGCAGGGTTTCAAATAGGACCGACCGATTTCAAAAAGTACTCGACACATTTACTTGAAATTTTGACACATTAAAATAGACCCAGAATGACATATTTTCAAAAAGTTTCAGACCAAACACTTCTGTTTAACGTAAGCAACCAATTTTTACAAAAAGACGATGAAAATCTGAACATTCTAGTTCACCGGGCAATCCTTTGAATTTTTCAACGAAATTTAAACACAAAACATATAACATCAGATTACTAACACTCACCAAAAATCACAGCAAAACACCAAGAATCCGATTTTTAATGATTTTTAAAAGTTTCTGCCCAGAATTTCAAATCAACATTTGACTTTTTGACATACCAAACGAAGGTCATACAGTTCAAATTTCACAGCAATCGGACGAACACACAATTTATGATAATTTTTGTAAAAATCAGCAGCAACTCCCGATTCAAAAAAATACATATACAACCACATACTCAACAAAAATGTCTAAGGCCTTCACCATGAGGCCAAAGACTCATAAATGTTCCATAGTCCACAGCCCTAACACGATTTTAGCGATGGTTCATCAAGAACACACTAATGTCCCTTCAAACATGCATAACAATGTGGTTCGGAGGCTTATTTCCTCGAAAAAAATAGAGCTCTAGATGACCGAGCACCCTTACTTATTTTAAGAACCTGTTTTAACCCCATATTACTCATGATTTATAAGGATTTTTAAGCTCAAGAACTCGGCCTCAACATGCATGCAACGAAAAATACGATTTTAAGGCTTTAAGCTTAAAAAATCCGAATCTCTCATTCTACCCGAGCAAAACATGATTTCTCTACATGATAAATCTTAAAATATCATGTTATAGCTAGGGTAAAAAGATAGCATGAGCTAACCTTCACCGAAATCGAAAATGAGACTCAAGCCCTTAACTCGGGTCTCCTCAGGTCGCTATAGGCCGTGGCTTGACTCGGTGGCCTTTGGTTGGGGATGATGGCTTCTCTAAACTCCTTATACTCCCAGAGATGATATGAACTTGGTTTGGTTCAGCAAAACTCAGCTAGCACAAGAGATGGCTCGGTGCTCCTCTTTATCGGGCCTAGGCACATGCATGCAAGGCTCTCGTCTATCTTTCTCTATATGGCTGAGTTTGGGTGAAATTCTTAAGTGTCCAAGAGTATTTACTTTCTGAAGAATGAGGTTAAATGGAGTCTTGGGCGGATTGCACTAGGTAGCTCATGGGAGACACATATTAAGTGCTCTTTTCCCACTTCATGTGCACCTAGGGACTTGGGGCTGCATTGGGGATGACTTCGGTGGATTTTGAGGAGGTTTTTAGAGCATCTTGGAAGAGGACAAAGGCTCTGATCGAACACAAGGTGTGTGGGGGACATAAACTTACACATTGAATATAATATTCACATGCACACATGCTCCACTTATGCTTAATGCTAATTAACTTGCCTTAAACATTTTTAAGGCAATATTAGGCTTAAATAATCCTTAATCCACCTTAAAATATTCACAAGGTCTTGGATTTGGAGAAAAATGGGCAAAAACATAGGAAATAGGGCTCGGAAGGTGGTTGGGAGCTGGCTGGACACGCGCTGGGCGCTGTCTGCACGCGCGCTGGGCGTTGTGATACGGAAGTGGGTTCCGTACCCCTGTGACAAGAAGGTCGACGGTGACCGGCTAATGAGTGAGTGGCGCGCATCGGCCTGTGATGCGCGAGGATGGACGGAACAAGATGATACGCGAGCGCCAGACGAGCAGCCCACGGGGATCGACAATCGGCACACGGGCGAGACGGGAGCTGCTGGCGTGCACGGGACTGGCGCAGGTGGCTGGGACGCGCGCGGGATGGTCGGAAGTGGCGACGAGCGCGAGATAGCGCGTGAGTGCACGGGAAGCGCGGGCATCCTAATCCGCGAAGAAGTCGGCGTCCTGCAGGGATGCGCGAGGAGTGACGCGTGCAAGGGAAGCGGACGAGGCCTATGCCTCGGAGGAGTAGGAGTAATGGTCGACTGCACGCACGCGCATGAGGAGTTCGGTGGCAGTTGGGCGAACGCGTTGGCATGCGCATGGGCGCACGAGTGCGACGCGGGCGATGGCCTATACCGCGTAGGCATAGGAGTGCTGGACGACACGTGCGAGGCACAATGCGAGAACAAGCAAGCAAGCCTAATCCTCGTTGGAATAGGCAAGGCGCGAATACTAATCCTCGCAGGAATAGGAATAGCAGTTGAGTGTCGGAACGCGCGTGGGAGATCGGTGACGGGAGTAATCCTCGGAAGATCAGGAAAC
>CACSLK010031729.1:1534540-1549670 GCA_902706635.1 Striga hermonthica | reverse complement strand
ATATATATATAATATACGTAATAATATTTATTAATAATACATATTTAATCACATAATAACATTTAGACATTTAATATGAAGATGAATAATAATAATAAAGCAATTAAACAATTAAAATAAATAAAATAGCAATATTAATAATGTCGAAATATCCAAAAAATCCATTATTCAGACAGATTATATTTGGGTCACGCGATTAAATTGAAATTGCCTAATGACGAACGTTTTTCAATTAAAACGATCGAGTACTCCAACCTTTTATTTAAATCGGCATCGCGACTAATAAAATAAATATAACCTTAAAAATAATATTCAATAAATAGAATATTTCGAGAAATTCTATAAATCGAACGAGGCGTTACAGATTGAGGACCCAAATCCAGGGGAAATTGACAATAAGCAAATGTCAAATCTAGTGAGCATAAGCATATGTGTCTTACACAAAAGTTGGTGCATATATACAATACACCTCATAGTCTGATCTCCTTATCTTATGGAACAATTTCATCTCATCTTTCGTTCCTTTTCCAAGCCGATTCACCTATTTTAACCATCTTTTGCCAAATGCTTATATGATGCAACTCTCTCAGAATTAAAGATTCTCTAATTTTCAATATATGGTCCTCATGTTTTCGTTTTTCATTTGATTAACTAATATAGAATGGAGATAAACGCTAAGGACTCATTGTATGCCGTCATTTTGTTTTCTTCAACTTTTTGAATGATTCAAACTTAAATTATTATACACGGTATCTACATCTATATCTATATATATATAAAAAGATTTATCATTTTGAAAAATATTTTTATTTGACATTAGTTCGTCAGTTCGAACAAGCACCTGGAACCACAGAAATAAAGGGAAGATCTTTGAATATTTTATTTCCTTAATTAAGTTTATTTTATATTCCATATATATAAGATTGTGTAGATCTTAGTATGGGTTTGCATATTGTAGGAGATCGGACGTGAGAGTGATAAGGAAGAGAAGAGACGTGCATGGATAGCAAATCAAGAGAGAGAATAAAAGATTTACTTGCCAAAGATATGCTATTCTTATGGAAGAAAATCAAGCTTGGAGTCTTATGCCTTGTAGAAGACTCCAACCCTAAGGAGTTCATATAAATACCCTAGGAGAAGCTCCTATTGAGGCTGCTGAAGTTAGAGAGATTTTTAGAGCAATATTTGAGCTTCATATTTTCCGTTCTTTTCAGTTGTACACAGTTCAGTACGAGAGTTCTTACAAACTCAAGGACTGAAGTTGTTTTTGCTTAGTTTCTTTGTTTCATCAAACTATCTTTTACTTTTACACTTAGGGAGTAAGTGTAGGATAAAAAGTCCACGGGACGTGGCCATAGAAATAGTTGATAGGATCGTGAGTAGTGTTGGCTAGGCTTAAAGGGAGTTTGAGTCTTTGTAAGTCCAAACTATGTTCGTGTTCGATCTATCAATGAAAGAGCTCTGAGGGGAAGTGGGATGCTTCCCTGAAGAGATTTTAAATCTTCGATTTATTATTTCCGCATTCTACAATTCTTATTTTAGTTCGTACTACAATTAGCGCACTCCGTGATAATTATATGTTTCAATTGGCACCAGAGCAGTGTTCCTGTTCTAACTACGAGATAAAGATCTTTGGGATTGTGTGTCGGTCACCATGAGTCATGATGGTGGGATGTCTGTCTTGCGCCCTCCGTTCCTTGATGGCTTTAATTATGCTTACTAGAAATCAATGATGGTGATCTTCCTTCGATCTCTTGGCAAAGGCACGTGGCAGGTTGTTGAATCTGGTTGGACGGTACCTCTCCAGGAGAAGGTTCCTGCTGAAACTAAAACATCGGTGTCCTCCGATGGGAAATCGTCAACTAACAAAGTACTGGTTGAAAAACCAAGGAGTATCTGGACTGATGATGAAAAGCAAGCAGAAGAGGCTAACTTTCGAGCTTTATATGCTATCATGTCTGTTGTAGATCCCACTCGGCACAAGATAATAATTCAGTGCACTACCTCTCAAGAAGCTTGGAGGATCTTGGAAAGACAATTTGAGGGCACAAACGCTGTTAAAACATCAAAGCTCCAAAGAGTCTCAACTGAGCTCGATGAGATCCGTATGAGGGAGGATGGAACCATTGACATGTACTATGCTCGGTTCTGCAACTTGGTTAATCAAAGTGCAATACTTGGTGAGCCGGTTCCAGAAGCTAGGCAAGTGCAGAAACTTATGAGAACTCTACCGGATAGGTTTGGGATTAAAATTACACCACCAGAAAGTTTTCAGAGGATTCATAAACTGGGCATTGATGATCTTCTCAGCGAACTTCGCACCTTTGAAATCAACCATGGCTTTGACTCTATGAGGATAAGCAAAGGGAAAGGGCTAGCTTTAAAGGCCAAGGTTCGTACTGCAGTTGCTGAAGATGATGAATCCGATGAAGAATCTTTTGATGCGGATGAAATTACGAAGGCTCTCACCGTGCTCACTAAGAATGTCTCAAAGCTGAAGAAATTTCAGAGAAAGAGATTCCAGGGCAACAGGTCCTTTGAAGGTGGTAGGAACCAAATTCAGCAATTTGGAGAAAAGCGGTCTGGCATGCAGCTGAACAAGTTTCAGAATTCTAACCAATGAGTAGAAAAAGACCAGTGTCGTGAATGCAAAGTCTTTGCCACTTTCAAAAGGAGTGTCCTAATTTCAAGAAGAAGAATAAGACGTTCAAGGCTACATGGTCTGACTCCAGTGATGACGATGAGGAAGAATCTGAAAAGACTGAGAATTCAAACTATTTAAATAATTCTGCTAAATGTCTTTTAAATGAATATAACTGTTTTACTTCCTCAGTTCATTTGACTGATGTTGAGTCTGATGCAGGTTCTTCTGCAAAGAATTTGAGCGATGTGGATTCTGATGAATTCTCGGATCCAGCTGCTGAAAATCTCGTACTTCATAAGTATGCTACTGAAAAATGTCTCAAGGCAGCCGAGATCATCAAGAAGTACCAGGATCAAAAATTGAAGATGAAGGCTATGGAACATAAATCTGCTGAACGGGAGAAGGAGATTGTCTATCTTAGGGATGAACTTCAGAAGATGAGGGTATTGACCGTTGATCTGAACGAGAAACTCATCAAATCAGACCTTCATATCGGAAAGCAAGACAAGGAACTAAACAGTTGTTTCGCAAAGCTTGCACTGGTTGAGCATGGGGATAAACTCAACAAACAGGCAAGTGAAGAACAAAACTTTACCATTGAATCCCTACGTAACGAAATGTTTTCTGTCCAAAATCTTTTAGGTGAAAGAGAAACTAAAATAGTTGTCCTCAAGGAGGAACTTGGTCGAGTAATGGAAGAACATCTGACACTTCAGAGTCATTGTTCTACTCTTGAAGAGAGTGTTGGTGTTATATACTTAAGCTTTGCTTTAGTGGATATTACACTTGTTATTTCTTGATGGATGAGAATTATGTTTGGTTAAATAAGTTCCACGTTCTGTTGTTTTGCATGTAGATAAGTGAGTCGTCATCGGGCGTACCGAAGATCACTATATCAGTTACTTGCGAAACAAGAATCATTGGTTCACAACCTAGATGGAATTGAACAACCCATCGGAACGGTTGTAGTGTCAACCGTACGGTTTGTCTTAACCGATTAGTTGCACTTGTACATTTATGTATTGAACAGGATCCCAGAGAGGGATGTTCGTTTTATACTGATCGTCGTAAACGAACTAGGCCTCAGTTAATTATTGCGTGCTATTAACCCGTAAGATATTAAATAGGCATGTGCACATAATTGTTGTTGCTTTGATTCTTTGGGTGAGATCCAACCCGGGTCGACGTACTTAATGAATTGGATAATGACATTATGTGTTTGATGTGCTATTAGGATATTTACGGTCACCATGTGCGTTAGTCTGATGATGTCCCCGAAGTGAGTTCATGAAGGAATATTATGCTAAACCCTGTAGGTGGATTTATTCCGGCATAATATGAATGCTATGAGCGAGCGCTAGCTTCGGTAATATAATATATTAATTAATTCTTGATTATTAGTGATTGAATTAATTAATGGACATTATATCTTAAACATGGGGAGGTAAATCGGATAATTATAATAAGGAGTCTCAAATATAATTTGGGATAGGTAAAGGGAGTGCAATAATATTATTGTGGTGGACTTTAATATATTCATATATTAATTGTGGGGTTGCTCCACAGTATTAATATATTAGAAGCCCTTATCCTATTCTCCTTAGGGTCCCTACTGTAGCTCTATATATACATCATTAGGCTCTTGGAAGAGAGACACAATCCCATAACCTAAGCAATTCGTCCGCCCCCTCTCTCTCTCTCTCTCTCTCTTCCAAGGAGTTGTTCTATTTCTTGTGCTCCACTGATACAAGATCTAGATAGCTGTTTGAGAATACAGTAGAAGATCTTAAGGTATATACTGGATTCTAATCAGATCTATCATCCATCCAAACCGGAGACCAAAACCAGCAAGTGACCATACCACGACGACCAGGACGACGAGTCAAAGTGATCGTCGTCGAGATCGCCGCCAGCCGCCGCCGCACGCGCCCATACGCGCCGCCGGAAGATTGTAGCTGCTGGGTCTCACACGCGCGCGTGAGAGCACGTGAATGCTCCGTTTTTTGACCGATCAACGCCGTTGACTTTGCCGTGACGCCAGCTTTCTGGATTGGTCAAGTTTGTTCGATTCCGAGAAGATTTGATTTGCGGTCATCTGTTCGGGCCAGCCAGATCTACATAAATTTTAAGCCGTAAGTTTTCTACATCAAACCTTTAGATCCGCTGCGCATATGTTTATGTTGTATGTTTATCCGTGATTTGTGCATATCGAGATCCTCATAGGTCCCAACAGAGAGGCTTAGTAAGAGTGAGGAAGTTGTCAAAATGATCAACAAGCCAAAGACTCCATACGCTGAAGTTCAAAAACTAGGTCAGCAGATTGGTTCATCCAACCCAAGTAAGAATGCCCAGAACTAGAAACTGAAAGGGAAGGTTGGAGAATCGAGCTCATCACTGAGTAAGGTTGATCTGACTTTTGTTAAATAAGGTTACTCAATTGAATCCAAGAAAGGTAAGCCAAACTCTCCAAAAGCCCAACACAAAAATTCTGGTAAGAACTTTGTACCAGTTTGTCACTAATGTGGGATTCGCGGTCACATTCGTCCCAAGTGTTATAGAATGCATAATGATATATACACGGGCTGAATTAATGACTGGAGTCCTCATGGTGTTCCTTTAAAAGCACCTAAACTGAAAGTTGATATAGTAAATCATGAACAGAAGAAGATCTGGTTTCCCAAGGCAAGTAAGAACATCTGCCTATCCTCTATACTTGCTTTAAAATCCACATCTAATTCTGACTGGTATTTTGATAGTGGATGCTCTCGTCATATGACAGGTTTGAGATCTAACTTTACTAATATTATGCTTGTCTCCTCTAGTTCAGTAACTTTTGGTGATGGGGCAAAGAATAAGGTTCTTGGAGTTGGGTGCTTGAATGTTCCTGGTTTGCCCAAACTTAAAAATGTTCTTTTGGTTCAAAACTTGAAAGCCAATCTCTTGAGTATCAGTCAATTATGTGATCAGGGTTTGTATGCGAATTTTACTAAGACTCAGTGTCATGTGTCTGATCAAGAAAATAAGCATGTTCTTACTAGTACTAGATCTAGGGGTAACTGTTATCTTGTGGAACTTGATTTGAAGTGTAACAAAACCAGTATTGATTTGACTGAACTCTGGCATCAAAAGCTAGGTCACATTAACTATCCTCACCTGATTGAACTCTCTTCCACAGGGGCTGTTCGAGGTCTGCCCAAGCTGAAGAAGAAAGAACCACGAGTTTGCAGATCATGTCAAATGGGCAAACAGAAAAGGGCATCGCATAAGAGGTTGACAGAGGTCAGTACAAACCGTGTAATGGAACTGATCCACATGGACTTGATGGGACCAATTCAGGTCGAAAGCTACAGTGGTAAGAAGTATATTCTAGTCTGTGTGGATGATTTTTCTAGATTTTCTTGGGTTGACTTTCTTAAAGATAAGTCTGAAGCACTTGATGCTTTCAAAAAACTCGTGTTAAAACTGGAAAATGAAAAACGAACTAACCTTGTGGCAATCAGGAGTGATCATGGTAAGGAATCTGAGAACCGTGGTTTTGAGTTATTTTGTGAATCACGTGGTATATTTCACCAGTTTTCTTCTCCTATCACTCCACAACAGAATAAAGTTGTGGAACGTAAGAACAAGACCCTTCAAGAAATGGCGAGAGTAATGCTAGTGTCGCAGAATATGTCCTTAAGTTGGTGGGCAGAGGCGGTGAACACGGCATGTCATATAATCAACCGTGTGTATTGCAAGAAGGGAACCAGATTAACTTCATATGAAATGTGGAAAGGTAAAGCACCAAATGTGAAATATTTTCACACCTTTGGGTGCAAGTGCTATATCTACAATGACAGAGAACACCTTGGTAAGTTTGAGTCAAAGAGTGATGTAGGTCAGTTCCTTGGTTATTCTGCTAACAACCGTGCTTACCGTGTGTATAATTTGCGCACTGAGGTGGTTATGGAGTCTATAAATGTTGTTTTTGATGATGCTCTTGAATGTGCTGTTGTACCTGATGTGATCAACATAGATGTGTCCAGTGGTAAGAAGTTGTCAAATTCTGAAACTGTGAATGTGTTAAATGATGTTAAGTCTGAAACCCTTGAATATGATAAAACTGTGGAATCTAATGAATATGTTGTTCCAACGTCCTCCGGATATCCTGATGAACCTCGGCGAGATCCTCCTGCCAAGATTCAGAAGGATCATCCTAAGGAACAAATCATAGGAGGTATATCTGAACGTAACACTAGAGGAGTTAAACCTGATTTTCGAAAGATGGCTGGTTTGTGTCACCTTGCATGTTATGTGTCTAAGTTGGAACCGAAAAATGCTAAAGAGGCCCTGTGTAATGATTTTTGGGTTCAGGCTATGCAAGAAGAACTTGAACAGTTTGTGAGAAACGATATGTGGGAACTTGTCCCTAGACCTTCTGATTCGAACGTCATTGGAACAAAATGGATTTTTAAAAATAAGACGGATGAATCAGGAGAGATTACTAGGAACAAGGCCCGCCTTGTAGCTCAGGGGTACACCCAAGAGGAGGGTGATGACTTTGATGAGACATTTGCCCCTGTAGCTCGTCTAGAGTCCGTTAGAATGTTCTTATCTATTGTATGCTTGCTTGGTTTTGTGACTTATCAAATGGATGTAAAGTCTGCATTTTTGAATGGCTTTTTGAAAGAGGTTGCTTATGTTAAGCAACCTGAAGGGTTTGTAGACCCTCATCACCCTGACCATGTGTATAGGTTGAAGAAGGCGTTGTACGAATTTAAACAGGCTCCGCGTGCCTGGTACGAACGTCTAACTCAGTTTTTGGTCAAAATGGGGTACTCTCGAGGGGGAGTTGATAAAACTCTGTTTGTTAGAAAGTCTAATAAAGATATTATCATTGTACAGATTTATGTAGATGATATTATCTTGGGTTCTACCTCGAGAACTTGGGTCAATGAATTTGTTACTCACATGTCTAAAGAATTTGAGATGAGCATGGTAGGAGAGATGTCCTACTTCTTGGGTTTGCAAGTCAAGCAATCCAAGGAAGGGATATTTCTTCATCAGACCAAGTATGCCAAGAATCTTGTGAGAAATTTGGTCTAGAAAATTCTAAGTGTCCAACAACTCCTATGGGAAGCCATTCTAAGCTATCCAAGGATGATGCTGGAACTTCAGTTGATTCCACGCTTTATAGAAGCATGATTGGTAGTTTGCTTTACTTGACTGCCAGTAGACCTGACCTGTGTTTCAGTGTAGGGATGTGTGCTTGGTACCAAGCTAATCCTAAAGAATCGCACTTAAAGGCGGTGAAGCACATCATCAAGTATGTGCATGGTACATCTGATTTGGGTATTCTGTACTCACGAGACACATCTTCTAGTCTTGCAGGTTATAGTGATGCAGATTGGGCAGGGAACGTCGATGATCGATGAAGTACCTTTGGTGGTTGTTTTTACATTGGCAATAATCTCATCTCCTGGCTTAGTAAGAAGCAAAATTGCGTAGCACTCTCGACAGCTGAAGTCGAATACATATCTGCTGGAAGCTGCTGCTCTCAGCTCATGTGGATGAAGCAAATGATGATTGAGTTTGGTCTTGAGGTAAGAACCGTGAATCTTTTCTGCGATAGTACCAGCACAATTAACATCTCGAAAAATCTGGTTCAACACTCTAGGACTAAACGCATAGATATTCGGTATCACTTTATTAGAGATTTAGTCGAGAATGATATGATTATTCTTGAGTATGTTTCTACGCAAAACCAGTTGGCTGACATATTCACTAAAGCACTGGATTCTCAAAGGTTCATTTCTCTAAGGAAATTCTTAGGGATCTGCTCATTCTGAATGCTTGTGTGATCTTGCATTATATTATATTGTATTGTATATTTTTAGTAATTATCTATTGCATTGCGTGTAAGCATATAGGGTATTTTGCATTAGGCATATTTTGCATTTTGCATTCTCTGCACCACTGGATTCTTGATTGAAGTTCTAACTCTTCTGAAAACTTGAGAGGTGTTGATTGTCTAAGACTGACTACGTGTTCTTACTGTACCGAGGAACGTACTTATTTTCTGTATTTTTGGTTTTTGTCACAAAGAGCTGCCTTCTCATAAATGATCTAGAGCGATAGCTAGCACATGGTTCGTTTCCCAATGCGGGATCGACTGTGAAAAGAGCGTCTGGGACAGAAAATGTTGAGAAGGGCGTAAGCTAGTGACACACATTGCATATTACTATGTGGTGTTCTTACTCGGAGTAATAAGGTGGCCACCCACATAAAAACCGTAGTGCTGATTATAATAAAAAAAAACGTAGGATCCTTGCTTAAAATCATGGTGCAAAGTAGTGGGGTTGACTTTCACTATTGCAGTGATTGTTACTAAATGAAACGCACTATGAATAATATGGCATGTGTTCTTGCAAAAATTGAAGTTGTGGTACGCACTACCTTGTGTATATACATATATCCGTTTATCGTATGTTCCTTGGGAAATTTGAATCTCCAAGTTGGTCTCGGGCTATCTTTATCAATTTAGTCTAAGTTGAGAAGGAAAAGATTTTTTGAATCTAGTGTATTTTGTGTGCAATTTTTATTCCTTTTTATTTTTCATCCTTAGGAATAATTGCATATGATTTCCTTATTGAATTTGATCTATCTGAGTCTAAAATTTTGTGGAGAATATATACATGGAAACAAAATCGGATTTCTTTCCTAAGTTTCGAAATAATGTGTGCAGTTATTTGTGTGAGGAGTTTTTATTGTGTTTGAATTTTGGATTTGGAGGGATCAGTTTCTTGCTATCAACCGCCCAAGTTTGCAACGTCTCTTTCTCTCTCCTCACCTTGAAACTCGGAAACTGCCTTTTTGCAGTTATATCTGTCAGAACGTCTTTATATCCATCACGATTCTCCACCTCTTAATCATTCCTTCTTCTTCGATTGAAATTACCTCATTCTCTCCTTCTCTCCTTTTCAAACCAAACCCTATTTCTCCAAACTCAATCGCCGTTCTTCTCCCATGGCTGGAAGTAAGGACAAGTCAAAAAAGAGGCTCAAGAAACACAAAGAAAAGAGGTTGAAGTGCCGTCGTCTCTCTCTCACTGCTAGCTCTGTCCGTGAGCCCTCTCCTCCACCGACAAAATCCCTATCTCTCGAGTCGCCGCCACCCGAAAAGTCTATTTCCTTTTCTGCAACCACTTCTGGTTCTCCATCCAAATCTAACAACGTCAAGAAGAATTTTAAGATCTCTCCACTTGCCACAGGTGCACCTGGTCTGTCAGGGTTCGATGACGTCCCAGCGGCTCCGACTCAGGGGGAGTCGTCTGCTGTTCCAACGTCTGCGAGCAAGTCTGCGACCAAGACAGCGTCCAAGTCCACTACCAAAATAGCCGAAGAAGAAAAGGAGGACACCACAGCAACTATAGTAGAAGTTCATTCTGATCAGCCCACGCCTCCATCAATGATTCCAGTACGCCGTTCCACTCGCTGCCGCGACAAAGAATCCATTGATGCGCCCCTTGTTCTACCTGAACCTGAAGACGATGCTTATGACCTTGAGAACACCTTCACCAATAGGTTCTATACAGAGGTGGCTCATGACCGCTTTGTTAGTTTTGGATCTTATGGGTTCTGGTCCGAACGTGCTATGGAAGATGGTAAGTTTGCTGATCTTGGTATTCTCCGTTTGATAGTCTGTCGGTCTGTCTAAAACTGTGTCTGATCTTCAGCCTTTCTGTGGGCAATTTGTCAAAGAATTCTATGCTAATCTCACTCCTGAAGTGTTTGATTCTAATAGCCCTCGTTTTCACAAACTCTTTCTTCGAAACCGTGTGATTGATGTGTCTCTTGCCTTGTTTAATGTTCATCTTGGTTTGCCGTCTGATCTTGATAACTCTTCCCTCACTGAGGTTGATTTGGATGCAATTACCAAAGTTCTTACTTCTGGTCAATTAGATACATGGCCTGATTCTAATTTGCCTGTGAGTTCACTCTGCTTGGTTGCTAATCTGTTGCATAAAATCGGTGCTGGCAATTTGACTCCTACTTCGAACAAAACTTTGCTCACGGAGTCCCAGAGTAAAGTCATTTATTGGGTCATGATTGGGAAGGTTTTCAGCTTTGGGGATCTTGTCTTTGAAATTATTCACACCTTTGTCACTAATATTGAGTCTCGCAAAACCCTTCATTTTCCTTGTCTTATTTGGTCCTTCTTGGTTGCCCACAATTTTTCTGTCAATCCCCGCTACCAAGACTCTCTCGAGAACCCAGGAAAAGCATTCTCTGTGAGTGCTCGCACTCTCAATGAAAAAGGGACAACCAAGGTCACAAGGGAACTGGCTCCCTCCTTGGTCCCTAAAACCTGGGATGAGTTCGTGGCACAACAACTTAGAGCGTGGGATGATTTGGCAAAGAAAGTAGCTGCTCAGCAAGCCTACCTTAGACAAGTGCTGCAAGCAGTCAAGGGGACGAAGCGCAAGAACTTGGGGACAGGCCCTTCGGCATCCCGTAGTTCGAAAAAGGGGGAGAAGGGTTCAGCTGCTGCTGCTGGCAAAGGTGATGATGAAGATTCTGATTCTGGGGGAGATAGCACTGATGAGGCCATTGCGAAGTATTATGATGATGATGAGTAGTAGGTTGTTTTTTGTTGAGGGATGTAGGGAGGTCTTTATGTAATAAAGAACCTCGTGTTTGTTTGATTTTGTGATGTGGTTGCTACTGTTTTTAGTTTTCTTGAATATGGTTGTTTTGCTGCTTTTGATGACTATTTGCTTATTCTGGAATTCAATGGAAACTTGTTTTGATTCACTCTATTAAATTTTCATGGCTGCAGGAACTGAGGGGGAGAACTGTGTTTATACAGTGACTATTTCTGTGTGGGAATGTTTGGACTAACCCCTTGATGTGGTTTGTTATTTGGTGCTTGTTGTTTTAGTTTTCAGGAGACTACTCATGTCTGATGTTTTCGAACTAGATGCCAAAGGAGGAGATTGAAAGATATTTTTATTTGGCATTAGTTCGTCAGTTAGAACAAGCACCTAGAACCACAGAAATAAAGGGAAGATCTTTGAATATTTTATTTCCTTAATTAAGTTTATTTTATATTCCATATATATAAGATTGTGTAGATCTTAGTACGGTTTTGCATATTATAGGAGACCGGACGTGAGAGTGATAAGGAAGAGAAGATATGTGCATGGATAGCAAATCAAGAGAGAGAATAAAAGATTTACTTGCCAAAGATATGCTATTCTTATGGAAGGAAATCAAGCTTGGAGTCCTATGCCTTGTAGAAGACTCCAACCCTAAGGAGTTCATATAAATACCCTAGGAGAAGCTCCTATTGCGGTTGCTGAAGTTAGAGAGATTTTTAGAGCAATATTTGAGCTTCATATTTTCTGTTCTTTTCAGTTGTACATAGTTCAGTACGAGAGTTCTTACAAACTCAAGGACTGAAGCTGTTTTTGCTTAGTTTCTTTGTTTCATCAAACTATCTTCTACTTTTACACGTAGGAAGTAAGTGTAGGATAAAAAGTCCACGGGACGTGGCCGGAGAAATAGTTGATAGGATCGTGAGTAGTGTTGGCTAGGCTTAAAGGGAGTTTGAGTCTTTGTAAGTCCAAACTATGTTCGTGTACGATCTATCAATGAAAGAGCTCTGAGGGGAAGTGGGATGCTTCTCTGAAGAGTTTTTAAATCTTTGGTTTATCGCTTCCGCATTCTACAGTTCTTATTTTAGTTTGTACTACAATTAGCGCACTCCGTGATAATTATACGTTTCACATTTTTTTTAAAAATAGCAAGTCAAATTTCTGGTCGAATTCAGACACATTAATTAGTTACTATTAATGGAAATATTTTTTTAATGTTAATTTAATCTATACTTATATTAAAAGCTATACTATTTACTAAATGTAGTATGTAGAATAGTCAACTTTAATTAATGATTTGCTATTTTTATTAAGCATTTAATTAATGCATCTAATATTTTTGGTATGCAAATCAAATTAGCATTTAATTAGTTCCTAAAATATTGGGTATGCAATATTAATTTAGGAATATCAATGTAGTTCATAAAATGTTGGTATGTAATACGTAAAATAAGATTTTTTAATTTTTTTTAAATATAAAATATTGCAACACGTAAAACTATTCCAGTTATTTTTTATTTTATTTTACATATAAAATCAAATCAATATTTAATGCATCCTACAAAATTGGATTTAGTTTAATTCTCCATACAATTGGCCGTAACTTTTTCAGTTGTACTTTTTTTATTTATTTATTTACACTTTTAAATTAATGAAGCTCTCCGAAAATACCAAATCAAATGATTTATAAAAGTTTTTTTTAATATATATAACCAGTTTAAAAAACTCATCGCATAGATATGGACGAGTTTAAGAAAATTTCATAACCCAGCTTATAAAATTCAATCTCCACGAGTCAAAAAAAGCACATCCCTCATCTATCGTAACAATTTTAAAGGTAAATAAATAAAAGTCCAATTACTACTATAAATCCATTATCTATATAGATTTTTTAAATTTCACATGTCTAATTACTAATATTTTAGATACTTTTAAATATTATTTGTATAAATTTCTTTACACATTTGCTCTCTCTCTCTCTCTCTCTCTCTCTCTCTCTCTCTATATATATATATATATATATATATATATATATATATATATATACACACATATATGGAGGTTAAATGAAGAATTTTTAGACATATTTTCCTTACGGGTAGTTTAGAAAAATTTAGGTAACTTCAAACATTATTTGTGAATAATATAGAATATTTTAGATGCTTTTATAGATGTTATAAAATATTTTAAGTATTTTTAGTATTTATATGTCACACTTAAAAAGAATAGTTTGCCAAAATAAAAATATTAAATACACATTGTAAATGTTAATAGAAACATTTTTCAGTGTTCGTCTTTGATTTTGTCAAAACAAATCTCATAAAATCGGTGAAGTCAAAATTTGTACGTAAAGTCTATCTATACTAAAAAAAAGGTAGATTCAAAATTCTTTATCTAATTTCTTCTTTTCTTTATCTAATTCCTTCTTATTATCTAATTATATAGGAATCTATTTTGATTTTGTTCATCCTCTAATTATATTTGTATTATATCCCATCAAATCGGTTTAACAAAAAAATCTCATAACATCCGATAAGTAAAAAAAAAGTACGTAAAATCTTTACTAAATAAAAAAGGCTTTATTTATTATCTAATTTATTATCTAATTGTATGGAAATTTGTTCTGATTTTATAGTACGTACTACAAATTGTGCACCCGTGTTCAGCAGCTACTTAACGGGCAAACTCTGTGGAAATAACTCATTTATTGCTTCTGTCCCGTGCATACGGTATGTATTTGTATTACACATACTAGAAAATTGTGCACCCTATGCATCGCACGGACTCTGTACTAATAAATGACCTTAAAATTGTGCACCTCGTGCATCACCCATGTTCACATTTTGGCCTATTACATGTCACATACTATATTTATCTCGTACATTTTTCTTTATTCATTTATATAATCATAAGACTTGATAAATGACCTTAATTTTGTGCACCCCGTGCATCGCACGGGATCTGTACTAGTAACCCTTTAATCACGGACAACATTAATTGATTGCATATCATAGTTTGTTAATTTTTTAAACCATTTTACCATAAAAACGGCGACTTCATTAAGATAAGATAAGATAAGATAATTTTTTTGGAAGCCCATAAAATTGCAAATTGATACGGTCTGTTTTTTTTGTAAAAAATCCAAATCTGTTATGAGATCATTTTTTGGATACCATGACAACAACAAAGTCTCCTATTACTTAGGATTAGATTTGTTAATCATAAATTATAAAAAAAATAAGAGATTCGAATGCACTAAATCTCCAAATGATATGTTTATTGGTAATTTGTAATAGCTATCTTTGTGAAACTAAATTACAAAATGATCCAATTTCTTATTTTAAAATAAAACCTTTTCTTTTATTTCTTTTAATCAAATCATATTTCCCCTTAAAACCAGCCAATCAGAAAGTTGAATATACACTCTATAAATATTGAACATGCTAAACCGATATTTAACACTCTACACGCCTCTATAAATTGACAGTTCCAAAAAAACACTGCAATCATCATTATATAAAAAGAATAATCTTTTTTTAAAAAAGAGGGTACCGGACTTTGTTGGTATAGAAATTGATTGTTCAACGTTCATTGAAATTTTCAAAAAATTACAGATTAGACCCCAGAACTAAAATTCAACATTCAATATTTTACAATTGAGTCCCTATAGTATATCAAATTTTCAAAAAAAAAAAAATCAGCAAAGCTCTTTTCCGACAGGTCACACCGTTTCTGGCCGGAGACACATCTTCCAAGGCTGTCGTCCCTTCCACCGTTGCCGGTTATCACAAGCTTTTTTTGTTAGAGGTATGCTGTAAAAGCTGTGTTTTGCAGTTTCTATCAATTCCATT
>CACSLK010031729.1:1448230-1464310 GCA_902706635.1 Striga hermonthica | reverse complement strand
AAATGAGACAAGGTAGTTCCACCCCTAGCAATTTTCAACCCTTGCATCTCACCCCCATTCACAGCATTTCTGATCAACCTTGAAAACACTTCACCCCTAGCAATTTTCAACCCTTGCATCTCACCCCCATTCACAGCATTTCTGATCAACCTTGAAAACACTTCAGAGATTATGATTTACGACATAGAAATTTATATAACCCACCTGGAAAACGCGGTAGAATATACTCAAAAGCAAGTACGTAGGTCGAGGACTCGACTCCTCAAACACCTATATTTAAGCGAGATAATTTATCAATAATTTATCTCACTACTCGAATTTTATATAATACCCATACTTAATAAAAATTAAGACTTAAGGGTTTTAATCGAATTTTTCGTGGATTTGGAACTCTCTCATTTTTGCAAAAATAGGACTCGGAGAACCAAAATTGGAGTCTCGGGACTTAGAATAATTTTTCCAAAATTTTCTCATTTCATAAATATAATTTTAAATTTGAAATCGGTAAGAAAAACGGGCATCCGGAACTCTAAATTTGGTTAAAACGGCAATTGGGCTGCACAGGCCACTGTTGGGCCGCTGCATATGCGAATTGGACCGCACAAAGGCTGGCCCAACACATTCTAAAGGCTGAACGCACGCGGGCTGCTCGCGGGCTCGCGGGCCGAAATGCTGGAGAGGACCGGGTCTCGCGCGGGCTGGTATCGGGCCAGATGGCCCGTGCACTGTGGATGAGTTTAGTAATAAAAAAAATTGACTGCTACCACTCAAGGGCAGGTCTCGATCCCGCGACCTCTAATACAAATATCAGCCCCGTCACCACTGCGCTACCTGAACCGACATTCATTTATTTGAAATAAATAGTACTGAAGTATACGGATGTCTGCAAACTGAACCGAAACCAGAGACACAGAAGAAAAAGTTGAACAGTGATGTGAATCTGCGAACAGGCTGCAAAAATTTGACCAAATTCAACGACGACATATTTAACGGCAACGGGATTCGAGATATTATCAAACTAATATAATTTCAGAGTTCCAAAAAATATTTTTAACAACAGTTTTGGATGAAAAACGGAACAACCAAAAATAAAAGCAAAATGAACGACCGGGGGTTCGAACAACCTAACGACGGCTCGAAATAACAAAACGAGACCCCGAACTTATACATATATGCCACAAAAACACAACGGTATTCACGTTTATGAAATCGAGAGTTCCAATCATCCCCAAAAATCGACGAATATACGAAATACATAACGAATATACGAACCAACCAAATATACGGTAGTCGAATCAATAAGCAATTACTTCCAGCAACATGATAGCACGATCAGTAAAATAGAATGGTTCGAAAGGATTACCCGTCTTTGGGAATCTATGAGTCGGGTTGAACAAACGGTACTCGGACTCTCTCGAAAGTGCTGCTCGCGAATGGTATCAAGGTTTAACTGAAGCTGACGGTGAGAACTTGCCTCAACGAACGTGCTACACGCTGCTCGAAGAAGCTTTGTGGTCGCCGGAAAGAATGGCGACGGTCCGTTGGTGTCTCGCGAACGGAGCGTCTGATGGGCTCGTCGGCGAACGGTCAGGTCATACGAGAAGGGCTCAGGACGACGGTCTACGGGGGTTTCTGGGCTAAGGGAATGCCGGAGATGACGGTGGTTCGCCGGATTAGTTGCAGGTTTGCCATAATTTTTTTTTATTTTTATTTTTTTGGACGACGATAGCTTCTGATTTGAGCATGAGGGAAAAACCAGGTTCTATCTAGTATTTGAATGTGATGGAGAGGAGAACGTGCGTGGGAGTTGGAGGAAAAATCTCCCAAGGGGATCGCAACCAAATTTTTAGCGTGAAGATGTGCCGGGGACTCGGTCTCAGCGAGAGGGAGAGGTAAATTGCAGCGTCTAATTCTTCTTGGGCTAGGCCTCATCTTAATATTTTTGGGCTGGAACTAATTGAGCCTTCAAAGCTTTGGGCCAAGATATTTTATGTAAAAGGCCAAAATACTTGGCAACCAAGATGGCTCAAGGAAAATACAAAGATTTTTGTGCTGAAAATATAGATCACTAATTGGGCCAGGGGTTCCTCTCGGTTCGACAATCGACGATATTAACGGTTTGGCTCGATAATTAAAATAACAATCAAATTAATAAATATATATAATACACATTTTATTTAATTATAATATAACATTTAGACAATTAATATTAATAATAGTGATATTACTAATAACAACAAATAATAGCAAATTGACATTTAATATCAATAATAATAATAATAATAATAATAATAATAATAATAATAATAATAATAATAATAATAATAATAATAATAACAATAATAATAATAAAGACAATTAATAATAGTAATAATCGATAATTATTCTCAAATAATCCACAATAAAACGGGGTATTACAGTCTATCCACCTTAAAAGGAATTCCGTCCTCGGAATTCGAAAACAAAACAACTAGGAAGCATTGAAGTTCGGTACTCCATCCGAATCTCGGTCTCTCTCTCCCAAGTCGTCTCGCCCTAGACTTGACTTCTCCCACCGGACATTGACGAATACCCCTTCCGACATTTCCCTGATGGATCATCTATCCCAATAGGTCATTGGTACCTCCATACAGGTAGGGTCTTGCCTATCACGCAGCTCTTCACAAACACGCATACCTCGAGGTCACGCACAAGTTCCCTCTATCAGGTGGTATAAAATGTGTCATGCATCCTCGTAATTGCCAGTGGTGCAGTCAATCATCAGGCTAAGACATCGACTTGGTCGAGGATCATGTTAAGACTGAAATGACATGGTCGTAGCCTCTACTCTTACCACGAACCTCATCACTTCACGTGGTAACTATATTTGCAATTGAGTATATGAACTCTTAAAGGTAAAACCTCCAAAGTTGCATCATCCATTAGTTCTCCAAAGAAGACTTAGGTCAACACAAAACACGTGAAAAATTCCCGGAATCGATGCACATTTACACGCCAGAGACTTGGCAGCTGTGGCATGAACGGCTGGCCTGACACGCGGCAATGCGGCACGCTACATGTGGCACACTACACACGGCACTTCCTACGACTCGAGATGCATCATCGAGCGTGGCACACTTGTGCGCGGCACCAACACACAGTACACCTGCACCACCCGCATCCAGTAGCTACAGTTCATTTCTCATCAAATGTTACATCTCTCCGTGCTGATACGTGCACGAAAATCGGAAATTCCCTTGTGTTTTGTGACCCTAATCCAGACTTCAAAATCCAGGTACTCCGACTTTGCTGCCAGGGTACTCATACTTCATCATGATTCAAGTGGCTGAGAACTCACGATGTTTCTCACAACTCCTTCGCTACTCTCCTCAAAGACTCTTTCCTAAAAATCATAGAACTGGACTGAACCTCCTCGCGATCCTCCGGCATGACCCTCAATTCACTCACAAAATGATGATTGATTTACGCCTATCTCTAGGCCCAAATATTCTCAAGAGTTGCAACATTATTCACCCTCTTGAACCTCTCGCATTGACTTTAAAGATGTCATGAAACAAGACTCTTGGTTTACGAGAACAAATAATGACCAACGGAAAAATCAAGACTTAACTCCATCCGAATCATTCTACGCAAGGAAAGAAAAGACAAGAGAAATTTGTAAATAACGATAAGCGAATAATCAATAGGAGTTTCAAAACGAAAATCAAAATAACCAACAGGAGTCTTAAAACAAAACTCAAACTCGTCTAACAAAACAAAGGGAATTAAACAAGGTCTGCCAAAAGTACGAGAATTGCAATTCTAACAAAAGGAGGAACAATTAATTATCTTAGATCCGACATTCGATCAACTGTTCAGCCTTGGTTCTGCTCGGCTTCAAACTGGGCCATCGTGTATACTCTAGCTCGACCTCCTTCGCCAAACCTCGGTTTGGCCTGCTGATGCTGTTGTTGTAGAGGTGGGGGCTGCAGGGCATTTAGCTGCGGCGGCGATGGGAGAAGCTGCTGCTGGTGAGGGTAAGGCGGATGCTGCTGATGAGGTCCATGTTGTTGCCTCCTCGGCTCGGGACACATATGAGCAAAGTGACCTATGCGCTGACAATTGTAGCAGGTTTTTTGAGCACCTCGACACTCCCTGTTATGGTTCTTGCCGCAGTTAGAACACGCTAGAATAGGGCCATGGGTGGCGGGGCGGTTATCACGTCTGTCTGAGCCTCCATGCTTTCCCTTCCGGTCATCTCGGTGGGAATCAGCCTTTCTCTTGCCCGAACTAGAGCCGGGCGGCGCAGAGGAGATGGGCTGAGCATACTGAACGGGGGTCTGGGTAGGCTGGGAGGCATGGTAGTATGAGGGAACCGACGTGATAGGGATAAGACAACTCTCTACTTCTTGTGCCCGTTGCACAGTGTCAGCATATGACATCGCTCCGTGACTCCCAACTAGCTCACGGATTCTCTGATTCAGCCCCTTAAGGAACTTGTGGGCCTTCTTGGCATTGGTGTTCACAGTGTCGCCAGCAAAGAGGCACATCCTGGTGAAAGTGCGAATATACTCGTCTACGGTGGTGTTGCCCTGCTGCAGATGGTATAACTCATGCTCCATCCGATCCCAAAAACTCTGGGGAAGGAACTTGCCGCCTACCATCACCTTCATCTGCTCCGAAGTGAGAGCATTAAGCTCCGCCTCTGGCCTCCGAGCCCAGTGGTCAATCCACCAGTCGGAAGCGTCCTCCTTCATCTGGTAAGCTGCGAGAGAAACACGCTGTCGGTCCGAGAGAGGGAGCACAACGAAAATCTTATCCAGCTCCTTGATCCATTCCAGTACCGCAGTGGGGTTCTCAGTCCCCGAGAAAGTCGGTGCATTCATTCTCTGAAACTGGACTATAAGTCGGGTAAGGTCCATGGCTGGAGGGGCCAGGTGATGATGAGGTGGCGGGGAAAGAGACTAGGATGGCTGCCTATTGCGGTTGTTGCGGGTATTCATAGCTCTACATTGAATAAGCCGAATAAAATTTAGCACATAACATGAATACGGAAGTCTAGAGTTCGCCATTAAACACTAGAGTTCAAATCATTTAAAGGTGGATAAGTCCTAACCCCAATTTCATTCCAATAATCAACAATCATGCAATGAACAATAATCTCAAATATCATTCAGGTACTCATACCTGAGTTGGCGCGGCACGACGAGAGTGAGTGGTCATAACATAAGCTTAAAACATATAATCACATAATTCACATTAACCAGTATACATAAACGCAAACCGGCTCTGATACCAAACTGTAACGCCCCACTTTTATTTGCCAAAATTCAGAATAAATTTTTCAAAATTTATTTCAAACACATGGCGGTACTACTCATTTTCAAACATTTTCCAACAATATCATAAATCATACTCCCATACGGGTTCAATCATCATGTCAACACCCAACCATACCATACCTCTAAAAATTCTCTTCAAAATAGCACTTATCATCGACATAGACCTAAAAAAGAGTTTCTCCAACACTGGGATTCTCAAATCAATAATACAGGGAGTACACTCCTATCAAAATCCAGTACTAAATCATAATTCATAAATGCATAAACAGTACTAAGAAATTTAACAGCGGAAGTAAATCATGAGATGACCACCACTCGTCTCCCTTTGTCGTGCTCGCCATTACTGGCCTGCATCCATGAAGAGCAGGTGGGGATGAGCAGAAAACGAATCCGTAGTGCTCACCACTATGCACGTAGATAACAACATAATATAACAAGGGTATGGTCACAGCATGATCATAAATCAATTCAACATGTCACATCTCCAATCAATACATCAATAATCTCACTCATGTGCGCATCTATCATTAGCCATTGAAGGACATATAGCTCTCAACAATGGGAGTGCATACCGAAGGACATACAGCCCTCAACGGTATGACCTATCATTAGGACTTAGGGAGACTGCCTCACAAGGCACCGTCGAAGGACATACAGCTCTCAACGACGGGGACAACCGTTCGAAGGACATCCAACTCACATCGAAGGTTACACAAATTCACAAGCATGCATTGATCATACCAATCCAACATAGCATAAATCATTTACGACATAGCAATTTAAATATTCCAGCCCAAAAATATTAAGATGAGGCCTGGCCCAAGAAGAATTAGACACTGCAATTTACCTCTCCCTCTCCCTGAGACCGAGTCCCCGGCACATCTTCACACTCAAAATTTGGTTGCGATCCCCTCGGGAGATTTTTCCTCCAACGCCCACGCACGTTCTCCTCTCCATCACGTTCAAATACCAGATAGAACCTGGTTTTTCCCTCATCCTCAAATCAAAAGCTATCGTCGTCCCAAAAAAAAAAAAAAAAAAAAATTATTGCAAACCTGCAACTAATCCGGCGAACCACCATCATCTCCGGCATTCCCTTAGCCCAGAAACCTCCGCAGACCGTCATCCTGAGCCCTTCTCGTATGCCCTGACCGTTCGTCGACGAGCCCATCAGACGCTCCGTTCGTGAGACACCAGCGGACCATCGCCATTCTTTTCGGCGACCCCAGAGCTTCTTCGAGCAGCGTGCAGCACGTTCATTAAGGCAAGTTCTCACCGTCAGCTTCAGTTAAACCTTGATACCGTTCGCGAGCAGCACTTTCAAGAGAGTCCGAGTACCGTTTGTTCGACCCGACTCATAGATTCCCAAAGACGGGTAATCCTTTCGAACCATTCTATTTTACTGATCGTGCTATCATGTTGCTGGAAGTAATTTCTTATTTATTCGACTACCGTATATTTGGTTGGTTCGTATATTCGTTATGTATTTCGTATATTCGTCAATTTTCGGGGATGATTGGAACTCTTAATTTCATAAACGTGAATACCGTTGTGTTGATGTGGCATATATGTATAAGTTTGGGGTCTCGTTTTGTTATTTCGAGCCGTCGTTAGGTTGTTCAAACCCCCGGTCGTTCATTTCGCTTTTATTTTTGGTTGTTCTGTTTTTGTGCCAAAACCGTTGTTAGAAATATATTTCGGAACTCTGAAATTATGTTAGTTTGATAATATCTCGAATCCCATTGCCGTTAAATATGTCGTCGTCGAATTTGGTCAAATTTTTGCAGCCTGTTCGCAGATTCGCATCACTGTTTGACTTTTTCTTATGTGTCTCTGGTTTCAGTTCAGTTTGCAGACATTCGTATACTTCAGTACTATTTATTTCAAATAAATGAACGTCGGTTCAGGTAGCGCAGTGGTGACGGGGCTGATATTTGTATTATAGGTCGCGGGATCGAGACCTGCCCTTGAGTGGTAGCAGTCAATTTTTTTTTTAATTACTAAACTCATCCACAGCGCGCGGGCCATCTGGCCCGATACCAGCCCGCGCGAGACCCGATCCTCCTCCAGCGTTTCGGCCCGCGAGCCCGCGAGCAGCCCGCGTGCCTTCAGCCTTTAGAACGTGTTGGGCAAGCCCTTTGTACGGCCCAATTCACATATACAGTGGCCCAACAGTGGCATGTGCAGCCCAATTGCCGTTTTAACCAAATTTAGAGTTCCGGATGCCCGTTTTTCTTATCGATTTCAATTTTAAAATAATATTTATGAAATGAGAAAATTTTGGAAAAATTATTTTAAGTCCCGAGATTCCAATTTTGGTTCTCCGAGTCCTATTTTTGCAAAAATGAGAGAGTTTCAAATCCACGAAAAATCAGATTAAAACCCTTAAGTCTTAATTTTTATTAAGTATGGGTATTATATAAAATTCGAGTAGTGAGATAAATTATTGATAAATTATCTCGCTTAAATGTAGGTGTTTGAGGAGTCGAGTCCTCGACCTACGTACTTGCTTTTGAGTATATTCTACCGCATTTTCCAGGTGGTTAATTGAGCCTTCAAAGCTTTGGGCCAAGATATTTTATGTAAAAGGCCAAAATACTTGGCAACCAAGATGGCTCAAGGAAAATACAAAGATTTTTGGGCTGAAAATATAGATCACTAATTGGGCCAGGGGTTCCTCTCGGTTCGGCAATCGACGATATTAACGGTTTGGCTCGATAATTAAAATAACAATCAAATTAATAAATATATATAATACACATTTTATTTAATTATAATATAACGTTTAGACAATTAATATTAATAATAGTGATATTACTAATAACAACAAATAATAGCAAATTGACATTTAATATCAATAATAATAATAATAATAATAGTAATAATAATAATAATAATAATAATAAAGATAATTAATAATAGTAATAATCAATAATAATTCTTAAATAATCCACAATAAAACGGGGTATTACAGATTTACCTCCAAAAATATCATAAAAGCAGCAGGGAAACAACAATAACATAACTTTTAAGCATGCTCAAACAAAGACTGAGGATGATGCTTAACATGCTGTATTTCTCTTCGAACTTTCAACAATTCTAATCACAACAATGAGGCCTCCGACATGGGAGCTGATGTTCAATCACACGTTCAACATATATAAACCACATAAAAATGCATTAGAAAATTTCTACCAAAATAGAGAAATTCTCACAGAATTCATGCTTTCTCATTTCAGTTGAAGAAAAGTGTAGGGGCGGTGCCACATGCAGCCGCCCCAATTGTTAATTAAAAAAAAATTATTGCAATTGTAGGGGGGTGCCACATGCAGCCGCCCCACTTGAATTTAAATATATATATATATATTTAATGAAAAGTTAGGCCAATTGGCCTAATTTAAGTTGCCCCCTTATGCTATAAATAGGGGGATTTCGGACAGGAGAAATGCACAAAAAAACAGAGAAAAAGTGTAACACCCCGCTATTTCATGAAAATCAGAGCGCACTTTTCGCAATTACATTCAAAATAAATCATTTTACATTGCGAAGTACTGATTCAGAGTGCTACTAAAATACATAATTGACTGACAAATCTAAACTTTTGGTTTTGAAAAACCAACTAACAGTTCGCCGACTGATCCATTTGACTAAGAATGACGAACAGTAAAACATCAGTGGAAACTGTAGTGGTGAAATTGGATAGCAGTACCGTGATCGTGAAAACAAGTTATCTGAAAATAATAACGGCACTGCTATGCCAAATTCAAACTGTACAAAACATAATTTAAGCTTTATAAGCATAAAGCTTAGGCAATTTAAGCTTTATAAGCATAATCCCGAACAGCTCCATCATCTCACTCCTCCGTCCCGACTTCATGAACTGAAAAACATGATAATAGTGGAAGCGTGAGTACTAAAATCACTGTACTCCGCAGAAACTCATACTAAAGTAAACATTAATAATAATATCAATATCATGACTGCAGGTATATATAAGTAAACTGTAATCTCCAAACACGAGGTCTATAACTGAACTGAACTGTCTCGGACACTATGTCCGCCATGTGCACACTCTGATGGGTTAAGGCCTCGCGCCCCCATCAGAACTTTGGATGGGCAATTAAGGATACTGCGTCTCCACCCAAAGTGGATAACTCATATACATACCTTGAGCATGGTAGAGTAATTATAATCAATATAATACCCAGTCTGAGTCTCCACCTGAACTACTGATTTGAAAATGTAAGTGTTGATCATCTGTATCCTGATCAAACTGAAAATCATATAAACAATTACTAAATACTATGCTCAGACTGATAAAATAACTGTTTAATATGTTAAGATGCTCTACTGGGCTTAAACATAATATTTGAACTTAACCGGTACCACCGGAACTGACAAACTCAGAACTGAACTGACATGATTTTACTGAACTGAACTGGACCCGGAAATTAACTGAAAAAGGGACTTAATATAATAAAATATAAAGGGATCGATCTAGACTGCTTTGGACCGGTTTGGCCGAACCGCCGGTCTACTCGGACCGGTCGGTCGGCGACTAACTCGGCCAACGAACCTGCCAAGGCCGCGTGTGCGAGCGCTGCCTGGACTGGCCGTGGCTCTGACTGCTGGGCGTGAACGGTGCATGAACTCGGGCTACTATGCACGCTGGCGGCCACTGGGCACGGCCTGCGTGACTAACAACTAACTGTTGCATCGCATACACGACGCTAGGCACTAGCGTGCGTGTTGCATGCACTGAACATGACCATCGGGTGCTACCGCACCCCGCAACGTGCGGCCGAACGCCTACACATGTACTTAGGCACATTCTGACCGCTACAAGGTACCGCGCGAGCGCTGCCGTGCGGCACTTGCGGTACTGGCCATTCAGCGTGCTGCTGAGCCCTGCCTCTGGCCAGCCGATATGCATACCCGCACTCAGTACACATTCCCGCGTGCACTACCGCACACGGGCGTGCTCATCCGCACGCTGTTGTGCATCACAGTGCGTTGACGTGCGCGTACGCACTGTCAAACGCTACCTGCTGCGACACTGACTACACGCGGTGCCTAACCCGCGCATCACCCGCACTCCTGCACACTCGCCGGCACGCTGCGACCGCGATGTGCGGACAGCGCAAGCACGACCAACTCTCGTCGGCCGTCCGACAACTATCTCCGGCAACATTAACATGATTCCACATATTTAAACATACCATGACTTTACATACTGATTTAGCCCCAAAAATCATGAACTTTACTTGATAGACTCGCATAACGTCGAGGCGTGCGTACCATACGCACATGTTTGGCGTCAAGCCAACTTCCTCGAATAAACTTGAAATTTTATCGAATAATGCCAAGAAACTGATCATAAAATACTATTTAAAGGCTATTGTGATAGGAATTACTCGAACAATTCTAATTTTATTGAAAGATAACAGGAGAGGGCATACAACGGCCCGTGGTCGTGCACTACGTGTGCAGTCCACATTCATAGGCCAATTCATGAGCTAAACTTCAACTTGTCCCGACCTACCTTTTAAAACTGATCCTATAATGACCTAAAATGATCAAATAACCACGAACTGCACAGGAGTTGCCGGATAGAAATGGATTTCACTCGGTCATGGCCTAAATTGGCCTAAACCGAACCTATCATGTACTTCTCATGAATTTCTTAACATGAGCTGATTAAACTGATTTGAACATGATATTACTAACATGAAAAGATGTGGTACATGAATTTACCTTCTTAATTGTTTGGCTGAAACTTCACGAACAGACGTGATCCCTCACTACCGTGCGTGTACGTGTGTTTATGAGTCTAAACTTGCTTAGTTTATACTAACTATTGGCTGAATGTATAGCTTATATAATAAGCTCTATCTTACTCCCCAACATCAGATTTATAGAGGTGGTAAAATGAAATGAAGTTGAGTTCAAAAGTCTTGGCCTAATGGCCGAGCGCCAAGTGCCGTGCGTGTAAGGCACTAGTTGGCACTTGGTGTGCTTACTCACCATCACCATTGCTTAGTCATGACTCAAGTAACTACCAGCCCTCCATGTGTCCATAAAACGATGACGATGCACGGGAAGATTGGGGAGCCTTGAACTCTCGGCTATTAGTTCGGTTAAGCACGACTTAGACGTGCTAAGGACGTGCTTATGCGCACTAATGGCCGTACTAAGCATGCTCAATGCTAAATTAAACATGATTATTTTTAAACATAATTAACCTTAAACTAATCCTCATTAATGTTAATTAATCATCATCAACATTAAGCTAATCATGATTATTTTTAAGCTAATCTTGATTAATTAGCTTAAACATGGATTAAATTAATTAAGCAAGGTTTAATGACCATTACTTAGTTAATGATGGACAGTGTACCAATATGATCGCACCGCTGTATAGGAAAACCGAACTTGACATAAGGAATTGTAACTGAAATACTTATCGAAAATTATTCCGAACATAAATATGACATTCGAAACTTAATTCGAATATTATTGACTTAGACGATTAATCCGAACATTAATATTTCGAATAGTTCGTCAACTTGGCTTATTAATTCCGGACTCATTTACTTATTAAATGAATCGGAATTAAATCTGAAAACTCATTCGGTTATTAGAATAATTAAACCGAATAACATATCGACTAATAGTCGAACTTAAACTGAAACTGAATAATTTGGACTTGAACATGAATCTTTATTAACAAGGGCTAGTTTAAAATTAATAGCTAGTATTTTTCGTTATTAATAAAACTCGGGGTATAACAACCCACCCTCCTTAAAATATTTCCGTCCTCAGAAATAGTAAAACTGAAATGTACAAGCTTAACATGAAGCTTATACTTATCGCTGACATGACTTGAGGATTTAGTATTGAATACTGAAGATTAGACTTGATCTTAACTGAGAAATCAACAATTCACAATTAAGTAAGTTGATGATTAACATTGGCTGAAACGGGACACTTTTATAAGATAAAGTGTTCCATTTATTATACTTAACATCAAAAACATAATTCTAAAGCATACTGGTCTTCATCTTTTGCCTGGTTGTTTTTCTTCAGTCTGAACGTCAGTTGTAGTAACTCCCAGTCGTTAGTACTCCTGGAAAATTTCAGAGATATGCACATGTACAAATGAAGGTAACTAGCAATTCTGGCAACTACCTTTCGTGAATGTCTACTCGATACGCGGCACATCGTTCGCGGCACATTGTAATGCGGCATACCAGGTCCTCGTCAAGTAAGTGCGGCACACCTGCATACAACACCTGGTGAACATTGTACTTGCGACGTCGATGTAGGCTGTATGGCTGATCATATATGTATCTCGACTAGTAATCTTAATGCATTATAATGCTAACTCTCCGTGATTTCCCAGTGTACTATGACTCAAACATGGCATGGCATCCTTCTCTTCTGGCGTCATGCATACTTGGATGGAAAGCTCGGTTGTCATCATGGCATGATCTGTTGCTGTTGATTGATTGTTTTCCGCCGTGTCGTATATCAACAGGTTGTACCTGCAACTGTTTACCTTCATTGAGGTCAAACATAACCTCAAGAAAAGTTTATCATAAACTGATCTTTCCTACGAGTTCTCAAATTATCTGTAATTGAGAATCGAGGCATAGGACATACTTGAAATGACTGATAAGTCTTGTCTTATTAGACAGAGTATCCTTGACTTAACATGACTAGCTTGAGCATTCACATAACTGAATATCCAGGACTTGACTTTTATATGACTGAATCATTCTCACCTGAACTCTAGAAACTATTCCGAGACAACTAAAATAATCATCTCGGAATTTGGAACGTGACATTTACTGACTTACTTGACTTGATAAGGTGCGACTTCAAGTTTCCAGGTAAAACTGGGCTAATAGTCTGTATTACAGACCTCCATTTAAAACTGAGTCCATTATGCAAAATCATACTTGGGAGTTGGCTGATCTCCCTGATGGTTGTACTAATATCTCCCTGAATGTTTCTCTAAATAAACCTTAACATTTTTGCGTTTGGAAATTTTATCCCAATCTTTGGGTAATTGCAATATAATCTCGACCTCAATTTACTTATTGCAAGTCGAATCTAAAACTGAGTGGACCTTCAAAAAACTGGTCGATTTGAATGCGGTTCGAATAGATCGGAGCTCATATTTACCGGTTCACTCCAAATCTAGGAGGATACTCATCACCGGTAGCTTACATTGACGTGGAATTTTCGGCTTTGTGCATGGATATACATTAAATACGTGAAAATTGTCAACTTGCTACGTGGATGGCATAAAAACCCTTGTCAATGGAAGACTTTGACACAAAATCGATCCACAAATCCCTAAATCAATCACTCTGCACCCAAATTTGCAATAAGTAAATTGAAGTCGAGATTATATTGCAATTACCCAAAGATTGGGATAAAATTACCATACGCAAAAAGGTTAAGGTTTATTTAGCAATTAACCCTATTTATTAAGAAAGGTTCAAAGTCAAAAGCTATCTTTTCTGATGCAATCGAGATTTTTCAGGATCGAGCACAATATTCTACATATATATATATATACTAATCTACACTTTTGTGGGGGAATGTTGAAGAAAAGTGTAGGGATGGTGCCACATGCAGCCGCCCCAATTGTTAATTTAAATATATATATATATATATATATATATATATATATATATATATATTGCAAGTGTAGGGGCAGTGCCATATGCAGCTGCCCCACTTGAATTAAAAAATAATAATAATTTTTTATATGAAAAGTTAGGCCAATTGGCCTAATTTCAGCTGCCTCTTATGCTATAAATAGGGGGAGTTCAGACGAAAGAAATGCACAGAAGAATAGAAAAAAAGAGAGGAAAGAAAGAGAAAGAGAAAGGAAAGAAAAAAAGATTTATGTCCAAATATCGGATATAAAAATATCAAAAGAGAAGGAACAAGTGATATTTTTATTTGTTTTATGATATTTCCTTTTATTTTTAAGTGCTCAATTCTCGACTCCATTCCAGTTCGTCGAAACTCGTAAATCTGGTGTGCTACAGATTTAGAGATGTTTTTCATTGTATCTTTAGTGAAGTTACGCCTGAACCGTTAGCACCACACGGGCATATTCTTCTTGCGGAAAGAGTATACTCGCCTCGGCTAAAATTCTTTTTTTTTGTTGTAATTTACTTTCAGTTTTATTGTAATTTTCTATTGTTAGACTTTTGTAAGAACTGAAAAATAAATATCAATTCGTAGGATTTTCGTGTAATTTTACACCCAGAAACTAAGAATTTCAACATAAAATTGAACTAGGCACGTTAAGAACACTTCATCTGGGCCAAGAATAAAACTTAAAGGATTCAGCCATTATAACCTTGCTTCAGCTTAAAAGGAAAAAACAAAGAAGACTGGCTCGTCGTGATCTTGGTTTCGGTTGCTGCTCGAAGCTCTTGTTTCACGACTGTGGTTAGGCCTGCTCTCAACTCGTCGTGAAGGGTCAATCCTCGACATCCGCTCTTTGTCTCTTGAGCCGTCGAGAACCGAAGCTCTTCGTCTGCGTTTTCTCGCTCTCAGTTGCACAATCTCAGATGCCTGGAGCTTCCCGGATAGATGTTTCTCTCATTAAGAACAGAGGATTAAAGTGCCCCGAGAACGAGGCTTTGTTTGTAACGCCCCGTATTTTATTAATAAAGGAAAGATAATAGCTTCCGAGTATAAGCTAGCCTTTATTAATAAATGCTCAGTAGTAGTATTCTAGCCTAAGTTATTCAGCTAGTTAAGTTTCAAGTTCGACGTTAAGTCGAAAGTATATTCAGTTAATTTTATTTATTAATCGAGCCAATTATAGTAATTAATCTCCAGTCCGTTTATTTTTATAAATGGACATAGTATGTTTGGGATTAATTATTCCAGTGTTGACGTATTAATCGAATTTGAGAATATTCAATAAATCGTCAAAGATGAGTTTCGAGCCCAGTTAGTAAGTTTTTCAGATATAAGTTCGACTTTAAGTCGAAAGTCGATTCGGTTTAATTTATAATCAGTAACCGAATAATTTCCGGTAATTAAATGCGAAACGTTTATTTTTATAAATGAATATTAACAATCGGGATTAAGTATTTTATAAACGAATATTAACAATGCGAAACGTTTATTTTTATTTGAAGTTGAGATATTTCGAGTAATCGTCGAAGTTGAGTCCCGATCGAAATCGAGTTTGTTCGGACTGAGTCGAGTCAAATATAGCTCAAACCCTAATTGAGCCTTTCAATATTATTTTAAGCTTTTTCCTAGTAAATTTAAAGCCAAGATTAATTCACTATGTGAGCCTAAGATTAATTAATTTTCATTTTAGGATATAAGTTGAATTTGGCTTAAGAAGTCCATGCGCAAAGGCCAAAAGTTAAGCCATAAGGCCGACCACGCTTTCTATTTTGACGCCTAAGTGGTGACTAAGCAAGTTGAAATTTGCCACTAACTTTAAGAATATGACGTGTGGCATAGTTAGAAGTACTTGTATCTTCATGTTATCCACTTAACCCTTATATATATATATATATATATATATATATATATATATATATATATATATATTGTACTAGCAATGATTCCGGCTGTGCACGCACAGCCGACCCAAATTCAGGTGATATTTTTCATCTTATTTATTTATTTATTTTTTTGCAAAAAAAGTTGCCGGTTAAAATGTGCCCGAATCCAAGTGATATACTTCATTTATTATTCTTTTTTTTTT
>CACSLK010031729.1:1418848-1429716 GCA_902706635.1 Striga hermonthica | reverse complement strand
TTCGATAAAGTTCAATGCCGTGCATGTTGTTTGACGTTCCTAACAGAACCCAACACGACAGCCATTCGGGGAACTGGATCTCTTTAATATGTCGTGCTCCCAACAGTTTCTCGACCTCCTGCTCAATGATCTTGTCCATCTCCGCCCCATGGTGCCTTCTCTTCTGCTTCACCGGCCTCACGCTGAGGTCGATGTTTAGCCGATGCTCGACCACCTCTGCACTTATTCCCGTTAACTCCTCTGTTGTATAGGCAAAAATATCAGCGAACTCCCTAACCAACTGGATCAGCCTCGACCGAATAGGCTCTTCCAGATCCTTTCCGATCCTGAACTTTCTCCCTTCACAGCCCTCGATCATTTGAATCTCCTCAACTTCTTCCCCAGGTTGGATATCCATTTTCTCCTTACCTTTCTCCACTTTCTGTTCATCCTCCTTAGACCTCGATCCCCCTGATCGATTAACCTCCTCCCCCTTCGACTCGGCCTGCCTCTTCGCCAATTGCTTGTTATTGCTGACTGTTGTTTGGTAGCAACTTCTCGAAGTGAGTTGATCCCCAGCAATCTCCCCTACGTTTTTGCCCACCGGATATTTGATCGTCATGTGGTACGTGGATACGACCGCCTGGAATGCATACCGCAGTGATTCGCAAGTTTACGCCAAGTTTTCAAAATTTTTTATCTGCCATGATGATGTTATAGGACGACTCAGCCCCTACAACCACAAATCTCACCATGCGCACCTTCCTCAACTCTCCCGTTCCCAATGCCACGGGCAAACTGACCTCTCCCATCGGCATAACTTCTCCCCCATTAAAGCCGTAAAGTGCCGTGGTCACCGGTTTCAGCTCCATATTCAGCTCCTTATTAATTTGCACAAAACAATCATAGAACATAACATCTATCGAGCTCTTAGTATCAATAAACACCCTCTTCACATCGAAGCCTGCAACCTCTGCGGTTATCACCAAAGCATCATTGTGCGGCAGGACCACCCCCTCAGCATCCTCCGCCTTAAATCTTATCACCGGCATGCGGGCCGTAATCCCCACCTCCTCTCTCTTCCTCTTCACCGCTCGAGCGTGCTCCTTCCTGGCCCTATTCGAGTCACCATCAGTTGGCCCACCGGAAATCATGTAAATCGTTTCTCTCTTCATCGGGGCCTCTCCTCCATGCCCTCCCTTATCACCATATCTCCTTGGCTTCTTTCCTTGACCGTCTCGACCATCTCCCTCCTCATCTCTATCGCTCCCTTCCTCCGAGTCTTCCCTACACCTCCTTCTTCCTTTCCCCTTCACCCTATCATGATACACAAATTCTTTCAAATATCCCGCTCGAATCAGCCTCTCGATCTCATCTTTCAAATGTCTGTAATTCTCCATGGTGTGGCTATAATCTCGGTGAAAGCGACAGTAAATATCCGACCTAGGTCGAATTGGGCCTATAAACCTCGTCTTCGGCCAAGTCACATCCTCACTCGACATCTTCTGCTCCATGGCCTCGAGGACCTCCGTCATGTCTTTCCTCAAGGGCGTGAAAGTGTGGTATCTCTGTCTCTCGAACAACATCAGCCTCCTCTGCCACTCATCTCTCTTCTCCCTTTTCGAATCTCGACTCTCTCTTCGGGGTGATGCCCTCTTCTGCCCACTCCGTTTAGGAGAATTCCTCCTCGGCGATCTCCCCCTCTGCGGACTTTTTCTCCTTTTTTGGCTCTGGCCGAGCCACTCCCTCCAACTTGGCAAACTCCATCTCCATTTCCTCCAAGTTAATATACTTCCTGCACCGCTTCAGCACATCCTCATATGATCGAGCAGGGGTTTTTGCCAGGGAAGTTCGACAAGGCCCTGCTCGAAGACTCCTTATCGATCCACCCGCCTTCACCTCATCCGAAGCCGAGTGCACCTCTAAACATGTTTGGTTATATCGAGAAACATACTTCCTTAATGATTCCTTCTCCCCCTGCCTCATCGCCATCAAAGTCAAATACGTTTTCTCCTGCACCACCGCGCTCGAATATTGATTGATAAGCTTGCCAGTAAAGTCCTCAAAGCTCGCGATCGACCCAGGTAGAAGTTGGTGAAACCAATCGAGTGCTCCTCCACGCAGGGTCGATAAAAATGCCCTGTAACAAGCAGAATCAGAGTACCCATGCAACACAGCCATATTTTCAAAGGTCCTCACATGCCTCGATGGGTCAGATGACCCGTCATACACCAAGTTGGTCTCCTTGAAATTGTTTGGCAAAGGAGCAACGAGAATCTCCCTTGAGAAGGGATGTCCTCGAGCTCTCCTCTCTGGCCTCCCCTCCACTTTATCTTGCAGCTGGCGCAACTGCTCCGCCATCCTCTCCATTGCTCGATCTCTTCCAGCTCCTCCTTCTCCATAACTAGACACATCCTCATCCTGGCTTCCGACAACCGTGGTTGGCGCAGTGGTGGCATGAGATGTATGACTTGCGACTTGCTGCACCGCCTGCACCGTCGTGGCCGCCGCTATACTCTGCATCTCTTCTCGGGTCATCGCCACCATCTTTGGCTGGGGGCTTGCACGGCTGCCTGTGGTGGCCCTCCTCCTTGCACCACCACTCCTCCCTGCCCTTGTGTTGGATCCGGTGGTGGTGGTGGCGGCATCGCCGTTGCTGCTGCTACACGAGCTTCCTGGACCCGACTGGAGCCGGCCTCTCCTTCGGGAATCGTCGCCGTCACTCCCACACCTTGAAGGATAGGTGCAGGGGTGATCGGAGTCTGCGATGGGCCGGAAAAACCCGGAGGAGGGCCGTGCCCAGCGGCCTAGTCGTCGTCAAGCTTCGTCGAACGTCGACTGCAAGTTTTTAGGAATTCCGTCCGCCATAGCTGAGTTTCAAACACAACTTTTTGAACAAAGAATCCCCACAGACGGCGCCAATAATGCAAGTGTAAGCATCCTGGTCCGGTTTGAACGGATAGATCTTGGTCCTCGCCGGTAGAACGCCGGAAACCTGCAAATAACTCTCACACCGGGGGTTGTGTCCGGTGAAGTGCCTCCGATGCTTAAGTCAGTATGTGTATGAGTACACTGAAGTGAATAATTAATAGAGTGTGTTTTGGAAGAAAGGCTCACCCCCTTTATATAAGGGTGAGATACCTGCCCTAAGTGTTGGATTCGCATGTACCGTACGAGCGATACGCAGCGGAATTTAAAAGTTTTTAAAACATGTATTTAACAAATAAATACACAACTCGTACATACATATGGCGAATTAACATATCGTCATCTTTAAAAACATGTAATAATACAAATTTTGAGTTGTTTGATAGTAAATACAATATTTACAGTTAATCTTGAACTCCTTCAAAATCGTAGATGGATTGAGGAAATCGGTTTCCGGATTGATAACGTCACTTCACTTCTTGTGCTTGTGGTTACTCGCTTTAGGAATCCACGCGTCTTCCCTCTAAATGTATCCACCTTTCAAATTCCGGTTCCGATAGCCTCTTTCTTCGCTAGTAGAAAAGTATCGGTTTTGTATAGGAATATTAAATTAGATAATAATTTTAGGAGATAATTTAAGAACTCTTTCTTAAATTGTATTTGAAGAACTTTTCTTCTTTTCAACTCTTTGGAGAAATTCAAGACTTAGCTTAAAAACACTTAGCAATTTATGCAAACAATTTGCATCTATTTATACTAAACTTTTTAGCATAAAATAATCAATATTTAGTAATATTTAAATAAAATCTGATTTTATTTAAATAAGATTACTAACTATTGACTTTTATATAATAAACAATGTGGAGTGGTTCTCAACCTCTCTTAACCACCATTTATTATAATCCTTTTATTATTTTCAATCTTTAAATCATATTTAAAGATAAAATAATAAAATAATAAATCTTAAAATTTATTATATTACTTTCTCCCAATATTATCTAATTTATAATAATCATATTATTTATTTTGGATTTGAAATTAAAATCCAATTTTCATTTCCAACTTATTATTTTAGTAATTACTTTAATTACTAAAGTAATATCCAAAATACAATTAATCAATCTTATTGATTAATTTAGTATATTCCTTTTAATTGACATCTAATCAAAATTAGATTTTTGTCAATTAATTCTAACTCTTTAGAAATACAAATATTCACCATCATTCAAAAATTGGTGTGACCTTTTAGGTTCACAATTAATACTAGTAGTGGGTTTACAACTCATTGTAATTTGAGTTAATCTTTTATTAACTCTTATTCATGAATTAACCCCTTAATTCATGAACCCACATATCATGGGAACACCTAGCAAGTAGCATGAATCTAGTATTAAGTGAATAGCGAGTAAACCTATTTCGATTACAATTACATACATGTAAAATCCTTTCGACATCCAATTTCCCGATTAAATCTTGGGTATGATTTTAGTCGAAACCCAAATTGATTTAATAACTATGATTCTATTTCATGTTTAGTAATTCGTTTATGAATCTCTATTCATCCCGCCTTGGCCAATGACTTTGAATTACTAACTATGAAACACATAGGAAATTCACTTATCTTCATAAGTGTCGAATCCTTTGTTGGCCACTAACAAACTTCCATACATATTAACATAATACCCAAAATATCCCTTTATACGATTGTGCTAGCAAACAAAAGGATAAATCAAAGTAGAATGTAATATGCACAAAGTTACCATTGTGCCTCAAGTCTAAGGACCAATCATGTACTATTGTAACATGAAAATACTTATTCGACAAGACAAATCTTTCATTAAGTATTTTCATACGGTCATGTTCAGTGAACTTGTTCTCTAACAAGCACTCACATATATATACTTGCGTCCCACGCTAATGTTGATGGAATGCAACATTCTTGTCCAACAAGCATACATACTATGTGCAATTCTTTTATGGATTATTCGATATCCCATCTCGAAACATCCATCGAATTGGAACTTTATTTAAGATCACGGCTTTCAAGATATGTTCCATGATTACCATCTCTATGCGCAACCATATCTTATAACCATAAGTGATCTAGGGATTTTATCTTAAGTGCAATTATATGATAAATGCTTACTCTTAAGATAAAGTAATGCCTTTTAATTAATATAATTCCAATAGATTGTATTTACAAGTAGAATACATCCAATCAAAATTGGAACGCTGGATATACTACTCTAACAATCTCCCACTTGCCCTAGTTCCAATTATTCATGTATCTTAGGCCCATCTTCTCAAGATGCCCCTCGAATACTTTCTGTGATAAGGGCTTAGTCAAGGGGTCTGCTATATTTTCTGCTGAGTCGACTCGCTCCATCACGACGTCGCCTCTACCAATGATCTCTCTTATCAAATGGTATCGTCTCATAATGTGCTTGGATCTTTGATGAGATCTTGGCTCCTTTGCTTGCGCAATAGCCCCATTGTTATCACAATAAATCGTTATTGGATCAACAACGGATGGTACTACACCCAACCCTTGGATGAAGTTCCTTATTCAAACAGCTTCTTTTGCAGCATCGGATGCAGTAATATATTCAGCCTCTGTAGTAGAGTCAGCAATTGTTTCTTGTTTGGAAGTTTTCCAACTAACTGCTGCTCCATTCAGAGTAAATAAGTACCCAGACATGGATTTAAAGTCATCTTTATCAGACTGAAAACCAGAATCAGTAAAGCCTTCTAGTTTCAATTCTCCATTGCCGTATACCATAAAGATATCCTTAGTCCTTCGTAAGTACTTAAGAATATTCTTAACGGCTTTCCAGTGTTCTTCACCTGGATTTGACTGATATCTGCTCGTTACACTTAGTGCATGAGCAACATCAGGTCTTGTACATAACATCGCATACATAATGCTACCAATAGCAGATGCATAAGGTATATGATTCATCCGTTCTCTTTCTTCAGGTGTCTTTGGAGACATTATCTTAGAAAGAGAAACCCCATGACTCATTGGAATATATCCACGTTTGGATTCTTCCATACTAAACCGCTTTAGTACCTTATTTATGTACGTAGACTGGGATAGTCCGATCATCCTTTTAAATCTATCTCTATAGATTTTTATTCCTTGGATAAAGGATGCTTCTCCCTAGTCTTTCATGGAAAACTGTTTAGACAACCATGTCCTAGTTGACTCATCCCTACATCATTCCCGATGAGTAGTATGTCATCAACATAAAGAACAACAAATGCAACTGCACTCCCACTAACCTTCTTATAAACACATGGTTCATCCGGATTCTTATGAAAGTCAAAAGGTTTGATAGTTTCATCAAACCGGATGTTCCAACTCCTTGAAGCTTGTTTAAGTCCATAAATAGACCTTTGAAGTTTACAAACCATTTGTTCACTCCCACTGGATATGAAACCTTCCGGCTGTTTCATATAAATGTCTTCCTTAATGTTTCCATTAAAAAAAGCAGTTTTCACATCCATTTGCCATATCTCGTAGTCATAATACGCAGCTATGGCTAGCAATATCCGAATAGACTTAAGCATTGCTACTGGTGAAAAAGTTTCCTCATAATCAATTTCTTGCTTTTGAGTATAACCTTTAGCAACCAGTCTTGCTTTAAAAGTGTTTACTTCTCCATCTCCACCACGTTTTCACTTGTAAACCCATTTACAACCTATGGGTACAATACCCTGTGGTGGTTCCACCAAAGTCCATACTTTGTTTGAATACATGGAATCTATTTCGGATTGCATAGCTTCTTGCCATTTATCTGAATCAATGTCCAACATTGCCTCATCATAGCTTATTGGATCATTATCCAAAAGGAGTCCCTCTTCATTGTCTTTTGACAATAGGTATAACCTTTCAGGCGCCCTAGAAATCCTTTCGGATCTTCGAAGAGGTTGTGTTTCAGATGGTCCAGTCTCTACTGGTATGTTATTTGTGGTACTTAGTGGAATTTCTTGTGGTTCTTCATTAAGTTCTACAACTCCGCCATTCTTAGAGAGACATTCTTCCTCTAAAAATACAGCATTCCTCGAAACAAACACCTTTTGTTCAGAGGGGTCATAGAAATAGTACCCGATAGACTCTTTTGGATACCCCACAAATTTGCATAAGATGGATCTCATATCCAACTTACCTCCCACTAACTGCTTCACATAAGCAGTACAACCCCATACTTTTAAATATTTGTACGAGGATGTTTTGCCATACCATATCTCATATGGTGTGCTGGGTACAGCTTTACTTGGCACTCTATTCAAAATATGTGCTGCTGTTTCTAAGGCATAACCCCAGAATGAAAGAGGTAAATCGGTGGAACTCATCATCGATCGAACCATGTCTAACAATGTTCGATTCCTCCTTTCTGAAACCCCATTTAGTTGTGGAGTTCCAGGAGGTGTCCACTGTGAAATAATCCCATTATCTCTTAAATAATCAAGAAACTCATTGGTTAAGTATTCACCACCTCGATCCGATCGAAGAACTTTAATACTACGACCAATTTGTTTCTCCACTTCATTTCTGAATTCTTTGAACTTTTCAAATACTTCAGATTTGTACCTTAATAGGTATACATAACCATACCGTGAATAATCATCAGTAAAATTTATGAAGTAGTGGTAATTCCCCTTGGCACTAACATTTAGTGGTCCACAAACATCTGTATGAATCAAATCCAACAGACCTTTAGCTCGCTCCACTTGTCCTACAAATGGTGATTTAGTCATTTTACCTTTAAGACATGACTCACAAGTAGGCAACCTTTCCTCTCCCCTAAGGTCGAGTTTTGGTCCTAATTTGTGAATCCTCTTTTCAGATATATGACCTAATCTAGCATGCCAAATTGTGAATGAACTATGATTATTAAATTTCCTTTTATTTTGTTGAATAGTTAGGATGGGACTTTTTGGTGTAATGGTATATAACCCATTTGTCAAATTTCCGGAATAAATAAAAGTTGTATCTTTGAAAATGGAACATCTTCCATTCTCAATTACGAACTTAAAACCTTTTCTATCAAGTGTTGGAATAGAAATAATGTTTCTTATTAAATCCGGAACATACAAACAATTGTAAGACAAATCTTTACATCATTATTTAAAGCTAGATAAACAGTCCCAATTGCTTTGGCAGCAACCTTTGCTCCATTGCCCATCCTTAGGATTGTTTCATTATCTTCTAGCTTGTTACTTCTTGCCATCATCTGCAAATCATTGCAAATATGTGAGCCACAGCCGGTATCTAATACCCAAGTAGAATCGTTAACTGATAAGTTAACTTCAACAAAATAAATACATGAACTCTTTAGGCTAGCAAGATACTCCTTGCAGTTCCTCTTCCAGTGCCCAGTTTTACCACAATGATAACATTCATGATTCGACTGAGGTTTAACCTTTTCTTTGTTCTTCCCTTTGTCGTTATTTGCCTTCTTATTAGGTTTATTGGGAACCTTTCCCTTCCCCTTCCTTCTGTTAGACTTTACAGTCTTTGATCCAGAAGAAGATCCAACAAGAAGCACCGGCTTATCCTTTTTAATCGTGGATTCAGTCGTCTTTAACATATTCACTAACTCAGGGAAAGAAGTCTCCATGTTATGCATGTTAAAGTTAACGACAAAGCTGTCAAATGACGGAGGCAGAGATTGCAGCATGAGGTCCACATAGAGTTCATTATCCATAATGACTCCTAGGGACGAGAGCCTTTCAACAAGAGCTATCATCTTCAGCCCATGATCATGAACTTAAGAGCCCTCGGTCATACGACACCTGAAAAGTTCCTTAGATATCTGATATCTAATCTGTCGCGTCCTATCACCATACAACTCTTGTAAGTGTATGAGTATTTCAGAAGCATCATTCAGTAATTCGTTCTGTCTCTGCAACTCATTAGACATTGATGCTAACATGTAGCACCGAGCTTGGAGGTTGTCATCTTTATGACGTAAATACGCTCCATATTCATCCGAAGTCTGATCTTCGGGTGGAGGAGGAGGAGCTGTATCCAATACATAATCCCTCTTCTCCGATTGAAGAACAATTTTTAGGTTCCTTAGCCAATCGTTAAAATTGGGTCCAGTTAATTTGTTTTGTTCAAGGATACTTGCGATTGGATTTTTAGCCATTTAGTAGATTGATCTACAAAACAACACACGAAGCAGAAAATAATTAGACTATAGAATTCATATTCATTTAATATTAGGTCTTTAAATATTAAATGTCTCCCACTAATTTAGTAAAAACCCTATTTTAATTTCATAGTGGGCTTGAAGTCCAATAAAAATATTCCATATCCCAAGAATATGAGTACGCATGGAACATTTATACTGGTAGTCAACTTTTTGACAATTGTATCAATATACAACCTTCAAGATATTTTGCCTCACCTTTCCTTATATACCTCAAGAATATGACCATATATATTACTCGGTGTCAAATCAAACCCATCAAAACTTTCATGATAACGGTCCACCAGAGTGTCTCACGACTCATGGTCAACACAAAGAGGAATCCGTCTCACAAGTATCAATATACGTAGTAGGGATCACAACTTTCGACACAAAACCACCCCACGACTCATGGTCAGTGATAGAGCATCGTAGCATCTCATGTCGTGTACTTTTTGATGGAAGGTCTGGATTAATAAGTCCCAGCTTATTTTTATCCATTATTGATATGATATGAATTAATCTTATTAATTCTTTAGGGTTCCGTGATCTCATCGTTTACCATCTTTACGTTTATTTACCATTTCATCCATCGCATGAATTGAAAACATAAATAAACCTAACATACATCTAATGCATGCATACGGTGGGATGATCATGTCCTTGCCTATACGACCCATTCGAGCCAAAATGGGTCTATGCCTATGTACGTGATAAAACAAATAAATAGAACTACTTCTATTACAATTCATTTTATCTACCCGTACAAGCACAGGCCTTCGAGGTTTTCAACTTGTAAAATTACCCACACTATCGTGGGCCTTTCGCATCGAACGGTCTCCACCTTTGATCTAATCTTTCTATCGATACAAAAATTTAAAATTTTACAAATCAAATCTCAAGAGACTCGCAGGTCTCGATAAATTACATTCATTCAATCTTATTGAATAATATACAACATTCAACCATATTGAATAAAACATGCAAACATTCAATCATATTGAAATAAAATGCATCCATTCATTCATTATGTGTATTAGGCTCATGATCATCCCTAAAAAACATTCATCACATGAATAATTTTTTTTTTTATTTTTATCAAGTCGCGACTCGCGACTTTCGCGACTCGCGACTCGCGACTCCATGTCGCACCTCGCGACCTCAACTCGCGACTCGCGAGACGAACAGAGGCTAATCCAGAAAAACTCGCGACTCGCGAACATGTCACGACTTATCTCGCGAATCGCGACCCATGTCGCGACGTATCTCGCGACTCGCGATAAACTGGGGCTCGAAAAATTTGAATTCGCGACTTGTAAACAACAAGTCGCGACTCGCGACTACATGTCGCGACTCGCGACTCTATGTCGCGACTCGCGACTTGTTTCGCGATTTTTATTTTTATAATTAATATGTTTATCAAATAAACATTTAATTATCTTATTTATCATATAAACATGAAACAAATCAAAATCTATTTTTAAAGATGATAACCATGGCTCTGATACCACTGTTGGATTCGCATGTACCGTACGAGCGATACGCAGCGGAATTTAAAATTTTTTAAAACATGTATTTAACAAATAAATACACAACTCGTACATATATATGGCGAATTAACATATCGTCATCTTTAAAAACATGTAATAATATAAATTTTGATTTGTTTGATAGTAAATACAATATTTACCGCTAATCTTGAACTCCTTCAAAATCGTAGATGGATTGAGGAAATCGGTTTCCGGATTGGTAACGTCACTTCAC
>CACSLK010031729.1:1395515-1411355 GCA_902706635.1 Striga hermonthica | reverse complement strand
TCACGGTAGCACCCCAAAACAGTATCGCAAAGTAAAAATATTTTAGTCTTCACAGACTTTGCGATTAACTGCGCAACTCTGATTTACTAAGTAAGGCGGGGTGTTACAATTTCTATCAGAGGATGGCTCGAGAGTTTTACGTCCTGCAGCAGCAGGACAGATGTGTTGAGGAGTACGAGCGTGAGTTCGCTCGTAAGAGTGTATTTGCTCCACACCTTGTGGACACAGAAGAGAAGAAGGCAGTCCAGTTCCGTGGTAGACTGAAGAAGAACATCCAACTTCTTGTGACCAGTTACGGCTACATCGATTATGCTGACACTATTAAGCGAGCTCAGTAGATCGAGGCATGCCTTCAGCTTGATGCATCCACCCAGCCCGCCACCATTCAGCCTGCTCATCCAGCGCCACCCCAGCAGGCGCCGAACCCGAATAAGAGAAAGTGGAACGATCACAACAACAAGAAGAACCACCGTCGGGGTCCAGCTCAGGCCCAATCAGCTCGCCAGGACTTCCCCGTCTGTGCCACCTACAGACGCCGCCACCCTAGGGAGTGTCTATCCAGGCAGAACCGATGCTACTGTTGCCACCGACCTGGCCACAGGATTGCTGATTGCCCAGACCGCCCACAGCCTCAGCAGGGCCAAAGACAGCCAGCCCAGAGACCCCCAGGCCAGCAGCAGCAGCAGCAGCGAGGAGCACCCGCTCGCATCTACGCACTTGATCAGGATCAGGCCATTGAGAAGCCAAGTACACTGTCTGGCATGCTGTCTTTACTCAATACTCCAGTCTTCATTTTGTTCGATACCGGGGCGACACATACGTTCGTCTCGACCAAGTGTTTATCAGCCATAGGGGTCCAGGGAGTGAGTATTGTCGAACCTCTCGAGATCAGCCTGGCATCGAGAAGGAAGATAGTTACGAGTTCCCTGGCCATTTATGGGAGAGTCTTAACGAGTCCATGGGGATGAAGTTGAAGTTTAGCTCCGCTTATCATCCACAGACCGACGGTCAGTCGAAACGAACCATTCAGACGCTTGAGGACATGCTTCAAGCATGTGTTCTAGACCGTGGTGGTTCGTGGGAGGAGCTGTTACCCACTGTGGAGTTTGCCTACAACAAAAGCCATCACTCGTCGATCAAGATGGCACCGTTCGAAGCCTTATATGGTCGCAAGTGCCGCTCACCCTTTTATTGGGATGAAGTTGGCAAGAAACAGGTTCTCGGTCCCAAGTTGATCGAGGACACGGTGCAGAAGGTAGCCGAGATCAGAGCGAAGCTGAGAGAGGCACAGAGCCGACAGAAGGCCTCCGCTAACAAGCGTAGAAGGGAGCTTGAGTTCGAAGAGGGAGACAAAGTGTTTCTGAAGGTCACGCCGATGAATGGCGTTGTTCGCTTCGGAAAGAAGGGAAAGCTACAGCCCTGATTCATAGGGCCATTCCATATTCTCGAACGAGTTGGCAAAACAGCCTACCGCCTGGAGTTACCCCCAGAGCTCTCAGGTGTACAAAACTTCTTCCATGTGTCGATGTTGAGAAAGTATGTGTACATCCCGAGCCATGTAGTGAACTTTGACGAACTAGAGGTCGGGCAGAACCTAACGTATGATGAGTGGCCGGTAGCAGTTCTGGACCGAAAGGTTCGACGGCTCAGAAACAGAGATATAGAGCTCGTCAAAGTTTGTTGGAGTCGCCACGACGAGTCGGAAGCCACTTTGGAGAAAGAGGCCGAGATCAGAGCTCGATATCCAGATTTCGAATTTTGAGATTTTCAGACGTATATATATGTACTTTTATTTCAGTACTTCTGTATTTAGCTTTGTAGTAGGAGTTCTGGCCTAGCACCTTAGTTTTATATTTTCGAGGACGAAAATATTTTTAAGGAGGATAGGTTGTAACGCCCCGATCAATTATAATATTAGAATGGTTTCACTTGCTCGACTATAAAGTGAAACCAATAGTTTTCCGAAATTTTTTCTAGTTGTTTGATTTAAGACTAGGGTATGAATTATGTGATCATATGTGAATTATGTGCTACTATATGTGAGATCATTTTATTATTATGTTCGAAATTATTTCTATTCGAGCTGAACCGTCGGAATCGCTTGTCGAACCCTAGTCTCGTGTTCGCTCGTGCCGATGTTCTGAGGTAGTGAACCTCATGGCCGTGCATGAGGACCCAGCTCACCGAGCCTCTAAGACCTCGAAAACCGAGACCAAGCATGGCAATGCACGCCCCAAGACGCAAGGACAAGCCTCGCGCCCGTAGCCCTCGCGTCGTGCATCCGCGCCGTACCTGCACCTGCACCCGTGCGCTAGCCACCCGACCCTTGAGCCATATTATTCCTAACACCCTATGTTCCTCTAAGTATGCTGGTCCCATGCAAGTTTTAAGAGGTTGACTAGAGAAACATTAAGCTAATTTTTAACCTAAGGTGCATTACCAAGGTCAAACAATTATTAATATTATTCTATTCCTAAGATAGCATGGGTTGATTTGTTTAATGACCTTGTAAGGTCTTGTCCCCTCTTCTCCTTAGTGCAAGACAAGACCCTTTTCAGCTCTTTTTCAGCACATTCACTCACCCATAATGCCCCACTTTCATGCTAAAACCGAGCTCATGCCTTGTGACCTTGGAAATGAGGCCTTCCACCTTGTCTCCACTTTATTTTCCTTGCATAAGTCTTAACGCCCATGACCCCATTATAAGGCCTCACTTCAGCACTTTGAAGACCTTATTTTGGTGCCCAACACTTGGTAAAAACTCGAGCAAAAAGTCCTTCAAACACTTAAGAATTTTAGCAAAAACCGAGAGCTATTCTTGAGTGCCGAGGGTGAGTTTCATTTTATCCCGAGTGCACTCTGAGCTCATTTTCGAGTTCTAGCCATCGACTCTTTCTACCAACAACATTATATTACTCTTACCTCATTCTACACTCCCCATAGAAGTGTTTTGAGGCTTCAAGTTCAAGAAAAGTCGAAGAGATTAAGCACAAAGTCGAGAGCAAGAAGAGGAAGGCTACAACCGACCTTACCCGACTTCCTTTGCATTTTTCTTGAAGATTAAGAGGTTGATGTGCTCAAATCTTTTTAGAATCATAATATAGATCAAATAAGAGTAAAATGATATATATATATATATATATATATATATATATATATATATATATGTGCCATACATGTTCAGTTCTTAAGTAGTTATAAGCATGGAAGAAGTTAAAGTTGTCCCAGCTCGCATGAGTGTTTGTTATGTGTTGTTTGCTTCCATTTTTGGCTATGCTATAAAAAACCTGAGAAACTATACTTTATATGGCTATTTTTTGTATAAAAGATAAGTTCATAGGATCAAGAATCAAGTCGTTTAAACTAGTATAACTCGAGTTATAGATTTTGGAAGATAAGTATGCAAGTTGATTTTATATGCAGATTTCAGCAACGACTTCAAACGTGAATAACTCGAGTTCTACTCAGGATAAAATTATAAGTTTTTGTGTACATGTTTATATATGAGTTAAGAGCTTGCATATCAAATTTTATGATTATATCTTAAGAATTAAGTGAGTTATGAATTTTACAAATAGATGGTGCAAGCAGTTTTTCTGTGAACCCGAAAACATGTTATTTAAAATGTATGACCTTATCATATCTTAATGTGCTCAAACGCAAAGACGATCTTCATGAAAATTGTAGGTCTATTTCTTAATTTGCTAATAAGGTAGGGTGCTTGCTGATATGAGGTCTATAGTGTGAATTAGAGTCTAAATACTGAGGTGCTGTTGTAACATAAATTTGTTCCTGACAAATTTCATGAACCAAATATTTCATGTTTAAACTCATTGAGAGCATTGTTATTTGCCTATGTGATCTTAAAAAAAGTTGTAGCTATTTGAGTTAGATTCTATGTAGTTTTTGAATCTCACTAAAAGCATGTTTGTAGCTTCATTTATCCTACAATTACTGAAATCCTGTCAGCTGTATGATTTCAATTGTGGACTGCAACTCGGTTATGAATATTTGTTGAATTATATCCTGCTAAATAACCTTATTTGTTTCAATGTCTTCATAAGAATTGTAGATGCATGTCTTAGGGTTAAAATGCAACTGGAATCATGATTATATGACATGTGTGCTGCAAGTTATGTTGACTTTAAAATCGCTACGAGGGTTAGGTTTTGAAAACTCTTGTTTGATTTTCGAAAATAGAGTTTACTTTTAAAACGCGTTCTTATATAGCCTATATGATCTGAGTTAGATCAATTGAATGTTTCTTATATGTTTATATAGCTTAAGGAGAGTCGAGCCTCCGACAGCTACTTCAGTTTCAAGCCTTTGCAACAGACATTTTCAGTATACCAGGTGGGGTCATGTACTGGGTTCCACATCATCAATAATTACTTTACCATGTCTAAGGTATGTTCGAGACAGTATGATCTCCCAGGTGAGAGGCCGAAGCAAGGGCCTTCCTATTCCATCTGGTACCCGATAAGGGATGACCTAAGGGCCTTCAGTTTTATAGGGTGGTGTGCACACGAGTGGCCGAAGTAAGGGCCGATAAGGGTCTTGGAGACCACAGATACAAGAACAAGTTTTCAGTTTCAACTCTTATACATTTTAGTCATGATATGTTATTATCGATGTTGTCTTATTCAGTACTGGTCTTTGCGGAGCATAGTGGTTTGCTCACGCCCCCATTGTGTTTTTCAGGTGACAGAGTCGAGCGTTTCGGCTGAGCTGAGCAGATGTGGCGAATGTGGTCATGAGTACGTGGACATTTTTATACACGCATTTTATGTCCTTAATTCATGAACCAATTTTATCATGTATGCGTGTAATATGTATGTTTCCCAGACTTATGCTTCCGCTTAATTAGACAGTGCGAAACATCAGACTGCATGTATGGCTTTCATTATCTCCTTAGCGGATTGATTGGGTTGCATGTTAATTTATGTCTGTCTAAATAGGATAAGCAAGTATCATCTGTAGCATTACGCAACAAGTTAGTAATTTCGAAAACCAGCTCGCACGATCTTTCAAAAAAAGAAAAAAAAAATTACTCTGATTTTTTTTTCAAAGCTAGTTGAGGCGGGGTGTTACACCTACACACTCGACAATCCATAAGTCATATCAGTCAAGATGCCTGTTGTCAAATGAAAATTAACAACGATATCGTCGATAAGGGATTGAAATAAATTTAGTATAAATCAACAAAAGCTTGTTTGTGTGATAACAGAAGACGAAGTTTTTATGAATATTCTTATTGTACGACCTGTCTCCCCGAAGAACTGTTTTCTCCTTTTATATTTATGTACAACATTTATCTGTACAGTTATCATTACATTTGAAAGGTCAAAGGCGGTTTCTTGCAATTTCTTGAAGTCAAAGGCGGCTTTTTGCTACTTTTCTTGATAACGCGCCACTTGGACACACGTAATGTGATTTGTGCTGAGTTGTCGCCGCCTCATAGTGCTGAAGTGGCACACTATAGATATCGGTTCATCCAGTCGCAACTGATATGTCGTATCCGACATGTAATGACCGACATGTGATAACCGACATGGGATGTCGGTCAGGTAACGGAGATTTCGGTTCTTGCTGAATCTCTTGTTATGCAATCGTCTCGAAGTATGTGAAGACATCATGTACTTGTACAAATTCTAATTATCCTTTCACTGACCTTAATCGTCTAATCAGCGTTGCTTAACTTGGTTTATCGAAAATGATATCAACAAGGTGGCCCCCAGCATTAACGGTCATCTGGACGGAAGACAGGCGGTGATGCTGAAGCTTTATCAGGAAGCAAGTAAATTCATGGATTAACATGACATGTCGGTTTTATCATCATTCCTCCGATGTCTTTACACTTGGTGGAAATAACACTTAAGAGTCGAAACGGTGCACTTCATTGGGATTAATTGCACCGTTTATTAATAGGGGTAACGGTCACTTATTATAGGCCACGTAGCTGCTATTAAGAGGCACCATTTTCAAGAGTCGCGTCGACTCGCAAATACAGAACGTGTAATCCACGCGCCCTTATTTCTGCTGGTTTCCAACGGTCGCCATCGAACCCAGGGTTTAGTATAAATAGGAATTCTTTTTTGGAGATCTACTTTACTCTCATCTTCTTCTTGCAATCGTCTTTTCTGCTTTCTTTGCAAATCAATTGCCTTTGCTCAAAGCATTCCAGATCTGCGAACTGCTTCCTGTGGTAAGAACCCCTTTCCTTCGTATTTTGTTTACTTACTCCGATTTTCCTTTATTTTTCTCGACATCATGAGCGTATCATGGGCGTCTTCTGGTGACGACGAATTGGACGTGATGATGATTAACATGGTTCATTCCGGGGAGTTGGAATTATTGTCGGAGTATAACCGATGGGACCCGGTGTTTGTCGAACGGTTGAAAATTCGACTAAACGACAGCGAGGGGGACAAAGTTGTAGAGAGAAACGCCATCGATGACTCAAGATTTTGGAGGCGACCTATTAGGAGGTGGCCAGATCCTGGACTCTCATCCCATGGGGAACCTAGTATCCTTACTGATGCCGACATCGTTATGTTGCGAAGTGAAATTCGAGTCTCTACATCGGTACATCTGTTCGCTCCATACCTAGGTGAAAGGATCACATGTCCTCCACCCAACTGCGTCGGTGTGTTCGCTGAGAGTTTAAGATCAGGCTTGCGATTCCCTCTGCCGCGTATAATCACCGGATATTTACGGGATTGGGAGTTTCCGATATGCCAAATCGCTCCAAATTCATAGAAGCGAATTATTGGACTGCTGGTACTTTTTGCCGAAAAGAAGTGGGATCTACCGTCGGCGAAGGACATGAGAAGCATGTTCACATTTCGGAAGAGTCCAGATAGACAAGTGTCGGACCCACTTCGTACTTTTTCCATCGTCGGTAAACCCCAACCAAGGGTCAAGGTCGGCGAATTAATAATGGAGGTTCCCGACACATTACACGGCTTCCAAGAGGAGTGGTTGTGGGTCGGTGGAGATTGGCAGTGCCCCGACTTTGCTAATGATCTTCTTGCCGACGGGACAAGCATCCCAATGGCTATTAAATCTGGTTATTGTAAGTTGTTCACCGTTTTCTTCATTTCGGTTATTAATATATTGTTTTTTTGTTGTCGCTAACAGGTGGACTTTTGTGACCTTGTAGCAAAACCATCCGGGAAGAGAGAGCCCAAGTTCGAAGGTCTACTGTACGATCGAGTGGACAAGTTGTTTGAAGTGTCTCATAACAAACGACGATATCAGCGTCTTGTAAAGGATTCTCGCTTAGAGTTGGCTGGTCTATCTCCCGGGATACTTGACTCCTCATTTCTACCAGGTAATTTTCTTCGCTTATCTCATAGCATTGTTCGCGTTTAACGAAATCGGTCTAACTTTGAATATTGTTGTAACAGTTTATTATCCATTGCTGGGATATTTTGGTTTCGGAGATCCCGCAGAAGCAGAAAAACATCGGAGACGTAATCCAAATTTTGACTTAAAGAACAAAGTTGGGAAAAACAAAAATCTTCGATCGACAGAGATGGCTGGGCGTATAAACCTTTTGAAATCATGGAAGAAGAACCCGAACCGTTCCCAAAGCGCTGTCGGTGAGCCATCATCCACGAGAGTGGAACCAACACCGGCGGTACCGACACCGGCGGTCGTCAATGAGGCGTCGGTTACCGAGGCCCTACCACTAGAAGTTGCTCCAATCCAACAAGTGATGACATCGGTGGAGGAGCCTAGCGTGGAGACTGATGTTACGCGGGAGGCGTCGGAAGAGCTGCTTCTTAACGTAGTGCAGCGGCGTAAGAGATCCAGTGTGTCGCATGTAGCCGAGAGAATGAAGAAAAAACCAAACACCGGTACTGGCAAAGATAAGGAGGAGGAAGAGCCTGAAATTATCTTGAGGGACTCCTTCCTTAAGATTAATGAGAAGAAAGCAGCGGAGCTGACGTTGCCGGAAGGGGTGTTTGACCCTTGGTTCGCGATGTTCCAAACAGTCGCCGAACCAAAGGTCACAATTAACCATCGGGTCCCTGCTGAAGCGGTGAAGGCGGCGAAGGTTCCACTGATGTCGTGGGACCCAAAGACTCATGCCGGGATCGCGTCCCTGCCCGACGACCAGAAATTCAGTTATGCCCGAGGCTGCTTGGGACGGGCACTTGTCAGCTTCATAGCGGCCGAGGAAAGTTATCGGGGGAGAGTTCATGAGCTTGATGAGAAGCAGCACGAGCTAAGTTTGAAGGAAGGCGCCATAGCTTCTTTGGAGGATGAAAAGTCCCGTTATGAAGCATCAATGTCGGAAAAAGATGCTCAGTTGCAGGTGGCACAGACCGAGGTGGGTACACTTAAAACTGAGAGAGAGAATCTTCTGCTGGCCCACGACCTCTTGTCGGTTCAGCTGGCCAAAGTTGCCGAGGTCGCAAAGGAGAAAGATGAGCATCTTACAAGGTTAAAGGCTGAGCTTCAAGCTGTCCGCAAGGATCGATCCGATAAGGATGCTGAGCTGATCCGAAGTCGCGAAGCTCATGAGGTGGCCATGAACAAGCTCCGTCAAGAGATGACAGCTTCCGCCGACCTCAAATTCCAAGAAGGTGTTGATGTCGGTAAAAAGGCGGTGGCTGAATCCGACAAAGCAGTGAGCGCAGATGTGGTGACCGAGTGGGATTTGGAGCTGAATGCCGCACTTACGGTACGTTGGGTGATTGATAGAGTGGAGAACAGTATCTACAGCATTGATGAGCTACGTATTTTTCTTCTGCACAAGATGGAGAAATATCGCCTCAACCCTGAAATAAAAAATGCTCATATTCCGGCGGACCAGGATGAGCGAGACTTCGCCGACCGACTCCTAAAGTGGAAGGAGAGTCGGATGCTAAAATTAGACATGGTGCCACTATCGGAAGAGCGCAGGGCAAAGATCCGCCGGGCCTTTGTTAACATGGTGCTTGAAGTTGAGAAGGTTAAAAAACCCGACTTAGCGAACATGTGCGTTGAGGCGATTGCTGAGGCGTTCGTCATCGAAACTTTGGAGGGCCTATCGGATGAAGAGTTAATGGAGGCAATTATTGGCTTTGCCTCGAGAAAAGTGGCTGCGGATGACGCCAAAGCAAAAGGGTGGCTAACCGAACTGATCCCCTCCGACGACGACCGAGTCTTGCACGAGGACGACGATGTCGTCATTATAAAGGAAAGTGACATCGTCCGTGCTATGGAAGAGAAGGAGGAAGAGGTGATGCAACGCCTGGGCGAGAGATTGATAACCCACCTGGAGGCGGCGGAAAAGTGCAAAGCCGAGGTGGGAAACTCCCAGTCTTCTATAGCCGGAGAGGCTTCGTCGTCGGGGATCAAAAAGGATGAATAATCTGCCTGTTTCTTTTTCTTCTTCTTCTTTTTTTTATCGTATGTAATGACAATTTCTTTTAATAAATGAATTTTGATATTTTTTGATTTCGTGTTTTATGAATTTATTGTGCCAAGTCAAAACATGTCGGAGAAAGATAAACGAACGTTTAATGAATCATGCTCGTAATTATTCCGACATGATACTTAGTATTTATATTAGAATAAGTCATAAAAGACTTGCTTTTTATATTTAATGTTTGAGGTCGGTACAATTTATGGTTCATCCGACATCCATTAATCCTTTATTGGAACAAGTCATAAAAGACTTGTTTTTTATTGCAAATACTTATTGCGAGCTCATCAAATCAACGTCGGGATTTGACATTATAGAGCTTAAGCCTCCCCAAACCAACTTCAGGGCTTGGAAGTATCCGGCTTTGTTGCGTCTGGCCAGGTCATACCATCTTCAGGGTATGAAACACGTTTAGCCTTAGCAACGGGGACCGATTTATTGTGGTCCGAGTGATCGAACAAATTATAGAGGTTCGTCACACAAATTTTATTAGTAGCAAAACATGGTTCTTGTACAGAAGTAGGGCAAAAACTTTTCACATGTCAAGAGTAGAACTTTGGTCTTCAAGCTCACTGATAATACTTCTTCAGATGAGTCGTATGCCAGGGATATGGAAGAGGAACACCGTCTAACGTTTCAAGTCGGTAGGTGCCATCAGAAATTAGTCGATTTACTTTAAAAGGTCCTTCCCACTTCGGCTGTAACGGGCCGACATTGCCCCCAGTGACTCTCTTCAGTACAAGGTCCCCTTTGACAAATGAGCGTGGCTTGAGTCTTGAGTTGATGTACTTTTCACTACGTCGTTTATAAGTGGCATTGCGGATTTAGGCATTAGCCCGTAACTCATCGACCAAATCGAGACTGGCTTTCAAGTTTGCCGAATTGGTTTCTTCAGAGAAGTGAGTGACCCGATATGTCGGAGAAGCGAGTTCAATCGGTACCACAGCTTCAGTCCCGTAAGCTAACGAAAACGGAGTTTCTCCAGTTGAATTTCTCGTCGTCGTTCGGTAAGACCAGAGGACATAAGGCAACTCATCAGGCCATGATCCTTTAGCAGCTTCAAGCCGAGTTTTCAGACCATTCTTGATAATCTTATTTACGGCTTCTATCTGTCCATTTGCTTGGGGGTGATAAGGTGACGAGAATAAGTGCTTGATGCCGTAATCTTCACAAAAGCTTTCAAATCGTTTGCCTTCAAATTGACGACCGTTGTCGGTTATGATGGAGTTCGGAATTCCAAACCGACAAACGATTGACTTCCATACAAAATCAACCATTTTCTGCTCCGTGATGGTTACAAGGGGTTCGGCTTCAACCCACTTAGTGAAATAATCGGCGGCTAAAATAGCAAACCGAACTCCCCCTTTCGCTGTTGGAAGTGGGCCGATCAAATCAATGCCCCATTTTGCAAATGGCCACGGGCTATAGATTGACTTGAGGAGTTCAGGATGTTGATTAACGTTAGGGGCGAATATTTGGCATTTGTGGCATCGCCGCACCCAGTCTGCGGCATCTTTTCGGATAGTCGGCCAGTAATAGCCTTGTCGGAGAATCTTGTGAGATAAGGCTTGAGCTCCTTGGTGAGTACCGCAGACTCCTTCGTGTACTTCTTGAAGGATTTGTTGAGCGTCAATCTCTGACAAACATTTAAGCAATGGAGTAGAATATCCACGCTTATATAACGTTCCCTGATCAATGGTGAAATGAGCAGCACGAACACGAAGAGCACGAGCTTCTTTCGGGTCTTCAGGTAAGGCCCCGGTTTGAAGATAGTCAACGATCGGATCCATCCATGTCGGATTTTAAGTTGGTGGGGCGGCGTCAACCATGACGACGTCGGTAGAAACTGTTGATGAGGTTACCTGTTGAGTGATCTGTACGAACTCAACATTATTCAAGTCGGTCGATGAGGCCAACCGTGAAAGAGCATATGCCTGAACGTTGGATGACCGAGGTATATGTTCCAACGTCATTTTTAACCGTGTCAGCTTCTTCTTTACGAGATCAAAATAAGGCAACAACCGTGGTTCTTTAACTTCATAAGTGCCATTGATATGGCTGACCAATAACTGAGAGTCGGAAAATATTCGAAGAGACGAAACATTCATGGACTCAGCAAAGGATAAGCCTGATAAGAGGGCCTCGTACTCGGCTTCATTGTTGGTGGCTCGGAAGGTGAATGCCACAGAATAGCAAAACACTTGTTGATCTGGACTAACTAAGACAATTCCTCCTCCAGCTCGTATAGCGGTGGACGATCCGTCAATGTAGAGAGTCAATGTCGGATCTTCAATGGATGTATTGACAGTGGGAGTAAATTCAGCAATAAAATCAGACAACACTTGAGCTTTGATAGCGGTCCGTGGTCGGTATTGAATATCAAACTGTCCCAATTCTATTGCCCACTTAATCATTCTTCCCGACGTGTCAGGTCGGTGGAGAACTTGTCGGAGAGGGTATGTCGTAAGCACAATAATTGAATGCTCTAAAAAATACGGGCGCAGCTTCCGTGCAGCGATGACCAGAGCAAAGGCCAACTTCTCCATATGCGGATATCGCGATTCAGCGTCATGTAAAGCCTTGCTAACATAATATATCGGAAACTGTTGAAGCCCATCCTGTCGTATAAGAACAGCACTGACAGCGACGTTACTTACACCAAGGTACAAATACAGAGGCTCATCAGGGAGTGGCTTCTGTAATGTCGGTAACCGTGAGAGAACTTCTTTAATGCTGTCAAAAGCATTCTGGCATTCCACGGTCCATTCGAACGGTTTCTTCTTTTTGATGGCGTCAAAGAACGGCTTGCAATGATCTGTAGACTTTGAAATGAACCGATTGAGGGCTACCAGTCGACCAGTTAAAGCTTGGACACCCTTGATAGATGTCGGGGGAGCTAGGTCAAGTATGGCTCGAATCTTGGCGGGATTGGCTTCGATCCCTCTCTGACTCACCATGTATCCTAAAAACTTCCCTGATCCAACTCCGAAAGTACACTTTTTGGGGTTAAGCACCATAGAATATTCTCGGAGTATATCAAAGACTTCGGAAAGATGAGTAACGTGATCAGAAGCCTGTTCCGACTTCACTAACATATAATCTACATAGACTTCCATTGTGTGGCCGATTAGGCAGGCAAACATCTTATTGACCAGCCTCTGATATGTGGCCCCTGCATTCTTCAATCCAAAAGTCATCATGACATAGCAATAAAGGCCTCGAGCTGAGTAGAACGAGGTATGTTCAGCGTCATCAGGGTGCATAGGAATTTGATTATAACCTGAATAGGCATCCAAGAAACTCATAAGTTGATGTCCCGGCATAGCATCTACCATGTAATCAATGTGTGGAATGGGGTTGCTATCTTTTGGGCATGCTTGATTCAAGTCTGAAAAATCTATGCACAGACGCCAAAGGCCGGTGGCTTTCTTGACCAAAACGGGATTTGATATCCATGTCGGGTACTTGGCTTCCTTGACAAATTTATTGTCTATGAGCTTATTTACTTCTTCTTCAAGTGCCTTCTGACGATCTGGGCCAAATTTCTGGCATTTCTGGATAACGGGCTTGATAGTTTTATCCAAATTCAAGCGATGGCATGCTTTTTGCGGGTCAATCCCTTTCATATCTTCATGCTTCCAGGCGAACACATCGGAGTTCGACTGTAGGAATTGAATTAGATCTGATCGAATGGGTTCTTGAAGATTAGTCCCGATGCGCAGCGGTTTTTGCTGAGTCAATCCATCCACGTAAATGGTTTCGACATCTTCAACTGGTTCTGCATGGACATGACGATTCCCATCTTTGAACTGCGTCCGTGGATCCATGTCTTCATGCATTTCTGTATCTTTCTCATGAAAAGGTGGTTCTCGATCGAGGACTTTAGTTAATGTTTCAGGCAAAACCGACGTCGTAGGGATGTCGGTACCAGTAAGCGACATGTCAGTATCATCTTGAGACACGTCAGTACCTGGAATAAATTGATCGATTCTTTCAACATCAAAAGTTGAATCACTTGGCTCAACGGAGTTATCAGCATCCTGCTCTTCAATCATATGAAAGCTACGCGAGGTTGAGAGCAACATCAGACTTCGGGCTTCTCGTTGATCTCCGTAATGAGTGCCTTCTCCTTCAATGGTGGGGTCAAATGAAAATTAACAACGATATCATCGATAAGGGTTTGAAATAAATTTAGTATAAATCAACAGAAGCTTGTTTGTGTGATAACACAAGACGAAGTTTTTATGAATATTCTTATTGTACGACTTGTCTCCCCGGAGAACTGTTTTCTCCTTTTATATTTATGTACAACATTTATCTGTACAGTAATCATTACATTTGAAAGGTCAAAGGCGGTTTCTTGCAATTTCTTGAAGTCAAAGGCGGCTTCTTGCTACTTTTCTTGATAACGCGTCACTTGGACACACGTAATGATGATTTGTGCTGAGTTGTCGCCGCCTCATAGTGCTGAAGTGGCACACTATAGATATCGGTTCATCCAGTCGCAACCGATATGTCGTATCCGACATGTAATGACCGACATGTGATAACCGACATGGGATGTCGGTCAGGTAACGGAGATGTCGGTTCTTGCTGAATCTCTTGTTATGCAATCGTCTCGAAGTCTGTGAAGACATCATGTTCTTGTACAAATTCTAATTATCCTTTCACTGACCTTAATCGTCTAATCAGCGTTGCTTAACTTGGTTTATCGAAAATGATATCAACAATGCCACGACTGGATCGTGTTCTCATTCTTCTGGAACACAATCTTGATGAAGTCGTGGAGTGTGGCTCCCAAGACAGATGTCCCCAGACTGGGCCCGCTGCGAGGTGACGTGTTGCGGATTGAGTTGACAGTGAAACACCCAAGATGTTGCAATAATCTGCAAGCTTAAAGGGGGTGTTGGGGTTTATGTAAGAAATGTCGTTGACGACATATTTTTGCTTGTCGTTAATAATGGACGCTGAGTTGCCAGCACGAAAATCCTCGTTCGCGTTATCATCTCGTAATGGAATGAGCCTTGCGATTTAGGCCTAGCTGCATTTGAAGTTAGATTCCACCTAAAAATGACAATGAGTAAGTTTTAGTGAAAGCATATCGATGTTTGGTCAACCAATTGGCCCGGCCAAAGTGCTTGGAACTTTTCGAGTCTAGGAAAGCCCATTACACTGTACTAATAGAGTATTTGAATAATTATTTTGGTGCAAATCTTGTTGTTTGTACCTGTAGAATCTAGCTTGGTCTATGGACCAATCTATTCAACACAATCGGGCCAGTTGGGATGGGCCCGAAAACCGAACCCCGAGAGTTGGAGTAATGCAACACGCCGGTGGCTGTAAGGACTGTTTGGGTTAATCGTGTTGATGCAACCATGTAATAATCATTTGGTGATTGATCCAAGGTGACAAGGATTGTAACGCCCCGAATTTTATTATTAAAGGAAAATACTAGCTTTTAATTATAAGCTAGCCTTTGTTAAAAAATATTCATGTTAATGTTCAAGTCTAAGTTATTCAGTCAGTTAAATTTCAAGTTCGACGTTAAGTCGAAATTAGATACGGTTAATTTTATTTATTAACCGAGTCAATGATAATAATTAATCTTAGTCCGTTTATTTCATAAAGGGACATTAGCAAGTTGGGATTAATTATTTAAATGTTGACGTATTAATTGAATTTAGAATATTCGATTAATCGTCAAAAGATAAGTTCGAGTCAGTTATTGAGTTTCATTAAAGTTCAACTATTAGTCGATAAGTATTCGGTTTAATTATTTTAATAACCGAATAGGTTTTCAGATTTAATTCCGATTTATTTATATATTAAATGAGTTCGGAATTAATAAGCTAAGTCGACATAATATTCGAAATAATAATATTCGGATTAATTGTCGAAATCAAGTTTCGACCAAAATTATTTAAGTTCGGTTACGACTAATATTTGGAAATAATTCATGTGCTTAGTAATTAATTCAGGTTGATCACACTAAGTGTATCATGAAATCAATTGCGCTTAGTTCTTGTAATGGCCGAGAATTATGTTCTAATAAGCATCTAGATCAAGCTAAATAATCCTAAGTCTTATGCTATGTTGTTACCGTGAGTTTGGATTTAAATTGGCCAAAGTCTTCCATCATCATTACCATGCGCATGTGGAAGTTTGATATTCATTTTAGTGATGACTAAGTAATTAAGGAGGTGAGTAAGCACAACCAAACCACCTAAGGCCTTATGTGACGACAAGTGGCTCAGGATGATTTGGCTACCACATTTTACCATTTTTTCACCCATGTATAAGTCTTGACCGTGAGAAAAATAAAGGTCTCCAACACCTGCTTAGTTTTAGTGAGAGTTAAGAGAGTTTAGTGTTAGAGTAGTATACCCGGCGTTCCAATCTGATTGGACGTATTCTACTTGTAA
>CACSLK010031729.1:1341806-1358427 GCA_902706635.1 Striga hermonthica | reverse complement strand
TCGGATTTAGCTTTCGGATTTGGATTGCTCTCGTTTTCAACCTTGGTTTTCTTATCAATCGTAAGCATCTTTTCTCGTTTAATTATGGTGTTTTGTGCTTGGATTGTTGTGAGTTCTTATGTTCAAATTACTATGAGTAGCTAAATCTTTCGTTGGGGATAGGAGATATTCGTATTGGTTCGTTCGTGATTCATGTATGTTTGCTTGCCATTCAATCTATTCGAGTTGTTCTTAATCTAGGGTTAGATGCTTGATCACCATTCTAATCTAATTAATCAATTTGTAGAACCGAAAGGGGAGAAATTGGTTGAACGTGGCTCGTTTAGAATAGACTTGTTCGTCAATGTATTGCCTATGCGTTGATTGTTCAGATAATGAATTGCTTGTGTTTGTTTTCTTGTTACGGACAGTTATTGAGGACAAATTTCTAAGCGAGTAAATTATTAGATCTCTTAACCGAGTGGATAAGCAATTAATAGTTGTTGAGAACCATATGCGAGTATCTCTGATTCCTCAACTTCCCCAACCTTATTTGAATTTCGTTTGGATTCGATAGTTCGTTTGTTTTTATTATTTATTTGAGAATTCGTAGTTGATAATTAAAAAACCAACAATTTGAACTAGAGTGTTTAGATTTTGTTTCTTTTTTTTTCGTGTGTTTGAATAGTCGTGCAGTTTATTCCGGCTAACCTTCCTTGAGTACGACCCGGTGTCGAATCTTTCGATTCTACTCCGGTAAAAATATTTACAGCATCGATGTATTCTAAAATTTATCTATATAATTTTTTTTCTCTGAACGCTGTGAATGAAGTGAAGAAATAATCGTGGTAGTGAATATCCTTTTATACAAATTGTTGTTTAGCACGTTGGTACCGAAAAGAGTGATTGATGAAAATTATTTAAATAGAAAGATATTGTTAAGATTTTATCATATAAATGATTTATATGGAGCCTTGAAAGAGGAGATTTATATGAAGAATTAAAAAGAGGAGATTTATTCCATAGTATCTGCAATTAATGCTTGTTGTTTTGTTAATAGAGCCACAAAAAAAATCGGAAATCTTGGCGTGAAAAAAATGATTTATTCCATAAACAATTAATATTAATCCGAAATAAATAAGAGCAATTTTAGGAAATTATGTGTAATTAATGCTCGTTGTTTTGTTAATGGAGCCACAAAATGGTTTGTTCTATAAATAAAAATCAAAAATAATGGCTTAAATGATTTATTCCATAAAAAAAAATTTATTATATAAAAAAATTAATGTTAATCAAAAATAATTAAGAGCAATTTTAGGAAATTATGTTAATTTATTATTTTTAGGCTATAATTAATGAATTTGGCGGGAAATAGTTTTTAAAATTGAATTAAGTTAATCCTTATTATATATTAATAGATTTTAATATCATTTCTTATTATAACCATTGAATTATAAATGTATTTTAAAAAATTAATAACTTTTGTAGTTTTATCAGTTTTACATATATAATATATCAAATTAATCATCTCTTGATGAGCTTCGGTTTAACATCCATATTGTATGTATAAAAAAATATTTCTCAATTAATATATTTATATTTCAAGTAGTTATATGATATAAGTTATAAAATTACTATATTATAACACGTGTAAGTTGCACAAGAAACAAATGTCATTTTAAAATATATAATAATATATATTTTTTGTAAAAAGAAAATAAAAATTAAAACAATTATTTTCATTAATTATAAATTTCAAATTATTTTTTTAACAAACACTCGTGTAATACACGAGAGTTGTACTAGTTATATATAAATATGAATATAAATAAAAGAACTTCTTTTTATTCTTATGCTTGCATGAACACATCTTCAATATATTATTTTTGAACTTGTTGCCAAAAATAAATCTCTTAATCTCCCCTTTTGGAATCTAGTTCGAAAACCATATAATGAAGATGACCTGAAACAATGTAAGAACAACAAGCAAGAAAAATATACAAGATAATAGTATTCAAATGTCATATCGCTGCAGGAAGAAAAATATCACTGTAAGAACACAGTCCCAACGGAATATACATGCAATCAGAATTAACATTAACCATCTCAAAAACAACCATTCATAAAAAACCATAATTCAACCATATCCATGGAAAATAACAAAAACAAACATAGTTCCAATGACCAACATCAAATACTTGTAGCAGCAACCCATCAAAAGACAAATATAAGAGGTTCTTATACATGCATGTCCTCACTATATCACTCCATCAAAACACACAAAAGCTAAAAAAATCAAGCAGCATATTGATCAATGGCCTCATCAGTCGAATTTCCCCCAGAGTCCTTAGCCGCAACCTTCCCTTCATCTTTGCCTCCATCTCCCCCCTTTTCAAACTACGGGATGCCAAAGATCCTTTCCCCGTGTTCTTGCGCTCTTGAGAGCGTACAACTTTGAGCACTTGCTGGAAATAAGTAAGTTGGGCATTGGCCTTCTTAGCGCGTTTATCCCACTCGAAAATTTGTTGCAGTATCAAGTCCTCCCACTACCGCAGAAAGGAATTGGCTCCATCTTGGTCTTGGGAGTGGCGCGCGCATTAATTGTGCGAGTACTCACTTGTAGTGTGGCACCAACATCAACAAGCACATCAGCATATCAAAAGTGGATAGGAAAATTGACGAAAGATAAAAATGACCAAATCAGACACGAAAGTTGAACCGTACGACGAAAATCTGGATTTTCTACAAATGATCGAATGACCTCAAATACCAGCTCACCAAAGTTCACAGGTTGCCCAACAAGAATCCAATAAATCACTTTGCATCCAAGCTCAGTGAATTGGTTCTCGTTAGCCGTCGGAGTCCAATTACACGCACCTATCTTGTGAAGTAAATTGGCTTTAAGTTAAAGAGCACTCATATGTAGGTTGGAACCAGGCCACTTAGTCAAGTGATTATCAGCAAGAATAAGGGTGAGGGTGGTCATATCAACTTCAGGCAGACCATCAAGCCCGTTAGGAATACCAACAAGAGAATTAATTAGGGCAGGGGAGAAATAAATGACTCTATTACGAAGAACAACTTACGATAACGAGGGGAATCAGGCACAAACATGACATGAGTCAAATAGGCATAGAATTCTTGAACATCTTGTCCAAAATAGGAACAAAACTAGAAACATTGGAGGTGAGATCAACATTAGCAATGAGATTCATGACACCAAAAGTTTCAAACTTTTCATCCCTCGCAACACACTCACACATAAACTGATAAGAGGTGAACATAGAAAAAGGATTTTGTGCAGATTGAGTACAGAACCTTGTAGCGAAGGCATTAGTAAGATCATATGCGTCATCTTCGGGCTCTTCTTCCACATGAACTTAATCCACAGGTTCCTTGCCCCTGCGCCTAGTCGATAGTTGAGTGGTTGTCCTAGTTGGGGGTATTGCCTGATCAGAGTGAACTTTAATAATTGCAGCATCCTTGGGAGAGTCTTTGTAAGCAGACGTGGCAACAATGCCATCCCTCTCGCCTTCTATAGTTGTGGATTTTGTCGCAGAAGTAGGAACAATGAATGACTCCCTCTGAATTGTTCCTTGGGGAATGTCCGCGTTCAACGGTGGAGATGAAGCCGGACCATAAACTTCTTTTGGAGATGGTGATAGAGTCTTGATCGAAGATTCAGTTTCTTTCGAAGAGGATGGAGGAGTTATAATCGGAGAACGATGAATGTCGATATTAGGCACCGGAGGAACAAGGGTAGCAGAAGGTGGCAGGTCGTGAGAGGGCACCAGTGAGATAGTATAGCGTGGCCACTTGTGAGCCTTGACCTTGATTCTCTTGCGGCATTTGTAGCGCCCCACCTTGATTTAAGAAATAATCCATGGTTTGTTCAAAAATGAAGTTAAATTTTTTAAATTCATCATTCGATTTCAACATTTATGGCGCTACTCAACCATTAACCACGCATATCAATACATATCATCATGTCAATAATCATCACGTAAATGATTAACATGGCATAAGAGTGAGCACAAACCACTTGCTCACTACTATGCACATAAATCCAAAATAAAGATTTGACAGGTATGGTTGCAGCATGAACACGAATCAATAAAATATACTCATGTGCAAATCTATCATTAGTTATTTAATATCTTCATATCGAATGCCTCCGTACAGGCCTTACATCGGCGCCCATTTAGTAGGAGTATATGTTGAAGGCCGAAGGCCCTACCCTAGTCTTACAACAACATACATATCAAAGGTCGAAGGCCCTGCCCTGGTCTTACAACGATATGGCCTGCATTGGGTCTTAGGGAGACTGCCCCAATAGGGCCCGTACCATGTAGACGGGGATAACCATTCAATGGCCGACACAACTCACATTAAAGGTTACATGGTTCACATGCATACATTAATCATACCATCCTAACAATATAAACAACTTACGACATAGATATTTAAATAAACCCACCTGGAAACAGCAGGAAGAAATAGCACGAATCTGCTAGTAGGGTGAGAGAACGGCTTGTCAAACACCTACATTTATCAAGATAGACTTATCAACATGCTATCCTTAGAATAATTCATGAAAAGTCAAACTTAGTCAGACATTATCAACTAAGTGATTCATGAAACTTGTAGAATTTGGAACTTTTGGATTTGACAACTAGACTCGAAAAAACCATTAAAAGTAGACTCGACACAAAAAATAGGGTAACGGGTCAAAGAAAAGCCAAACAGTTTGAAAAGGTCAAAATCGGGTACACATGGACCAGTCACGAGCACAACTAGCTCAGTCGGGTGCAGCCGGAGTGAACTGGCAAGGCCGGGGTCGCTGGGCATGGCAGGGGCTGGCTGGCACAGGCCTGGGCTTGTTGGGCGCGCTAGGGCGTGGGGCTGCTGCGGTTGGTGGAGTTGGGGCGCCTAGGAACCGGCTGATGGCTGTTGGGCATGACTGGTGGCCGCTGGTCACGCCTCTGTGGGCGCTGGGGTGCTTGTGGGCTGATTGGTGGCCACTAGAAGTGACTGGCGGGCACATGGGAGCAGGACTGGACGCTGTCCACGGTGAATAACTCGCTGGAATCACCGAGCGCGCGGGGTGCGCTGTAGGGACACGGAGTTTCTGCTCCGGGGCGCTGGTTAGCACTGGGGTGCGCCGTGACCCGAAACAGACATGTTAGGTTTATATAGTCACTGAGGTTTTGGGAGTTCAACTCAGAGTTTTCAAGTACAAACTGCTGGGTTCTATGGGGAACGTCAAACAACATGCACAGTCCGATCGACGTAATGCTTCCATTTCTTCGCCTCATTTACCTTCGACCAAATTTCACGCCAATTTAAGTTAGAGAGTTCTTCATATGCCTTTTTCTCGTCCTGCCGCGTGCCTACCTCTGTGGGGATAAGGAATATGACTCTTTAGGGGGAGTGGCATAAATCCTAACGCAGCGGAATTTATAGTTACGATATGGACATTTACCTTCTAAAATTTTGTCGGCTCAGAGACGATGTAGAATACCATTGATGTAGTTCGTCTGAACACCACAATCTAATGGGCAGATAGATTTGGCCTTTACTGGATTCTAATCGAGAGTTCGGATGGGACTTGATCGCACGGTGCACGGGTCTTACGTTGGGTGCAGTGGGCAGGTTGCGGATGTTAGTCGCGGTCGGCAGCAGGGGCACGACGGGCGCTGGGCATGACGCGCGGACAGCTGGACTACGCGGACGGACGCTGGCAGTTATTAGGTGTGTGCGCGCACGCGGGGCGCTATGACTATGCCAAAGCGTACTAGGCGTGCGCGTCAAGTATCCTAGGCATGCGCAGATTGTGCGCGAGTTGTAGTCGCACGTGCTGGGCACTCGCGCGATCAACAGAGACGAATGAACGGCGTAGCGCGAGCAGGTGAACGACAACGATGGCGTGCTGCAAGTAGGTAGACGTCACTGGGCGTCGCTGCTGGGAGTTAGCGTCGGGCCTGGCTGGGTGCGACTGCGGGCGGTAGCTCGCGGTTACGATCGGTTGGGCTTGGCTGACTTCCGACAGCGATGGGCGGCTTCCGGCAGTTTCTCACGGCGACGAACGGCGGTGATCAAGTGGGAAGATGACCGAAAATATATGAATAAAAGGCTCGAATAAATTGTACCAAAAATCCTTCTAACGGATTACCTAAACACCTACTTCGATTAATCTTGGTGAGGCGATTAATCGACTCTCGAACAAAGCTCTTCTCTCTTGTATGTAGGAGAAAATCGGCCAGCTCAAGTATTTTGCAAGAGGTTGGGACTTGGTGTATTTATAGGCTCCATTAGGGACCTTAAGGAGGTGCTAAATATGGGCTTATCCCAATAGGCCAAGGAATCCTAATTCTACTCCAATTATTAATCCAATCTAGGATGGAACTCTCCTACTACTCATCACCTTCTAGAAGACTCTCAAGTCTCCTAACATTAGACAAGATTCTAGTAGGAATATTCCCTCATAATGGAATAATAAATATGGAATAAAATTTATTCCTTACTAAATGGAATTAAATAATAAAACACCCACTAGAGTAATATTATTGTTCTCCCCATTTAGCTCCTAATTTATCAATAAATTCAAGCCTCCATGATTAAATAATATTAATCTGATTGATCGATTTACCTCCCTATGTTTAAGATATAACGTCCGTTGATTAATTAAATTACTGACATATTAATTAATCAACTTCTTATTCATTTCTAAAATTAGTACCACTCAGATCCTTAACTATTATATCCGACAATCATCTACCTGCAGGGTTTTAACATAATGTACATTCCTGAGCTCATTTCCGGGACGTCATCAATCCAACGCACTGGAACATAGTGACCATAAAGAATTTATAATAGCACATTATATAATCATTTTTATTTTCCAAAATACCTCGTATGTCATCCTAATAAAATAGGAATCACTTGGTAAATCAAATAAACAAGAAGTGAATATATATGCCTATTTATATTATCTTACAGCTTAAGAGAACGCATCAATCACCGAAGGTCTAGATTACAACAACGATCAGTGAGTCTCATAATCTTATCCTTCCACGGTCCTGTTCAACACTTATCATAAGTGCTAGTGTAATTCTTCAGTCAAAGACTAACTGAATCATTAAAACACTATAATCTTTTTGCAAGAGGGGTCTCACTGCCTGGCTAGACTGTGAACAAATAGTTTAGTCTTATGAGGAACTGATAGGTGATCTTTCTGTTCGAAACACTTCGAACCACACTATTTCAATATAAGACAAGGAGTATGATTTGCATAAATAAATAAACTGCAAACATATAAACTTTGACTGAAACATGATGGCCAGATCAAAATGGAATTGATAGAATCTGCAAAACATAGCTTTTACATCATATCTCTAACAATCTCCCACTTATGGTTTATAAGCTAATGGATAAAATAAACTAACCACAATTTCTTTCTATCTAATTCTCAAAGACTAGTCTACTATGTCGCTCTAACGTCTGACTCTCATTCCTTCTACGTGTCTTAGTAGGACTTTCGCCGGTAGGCTCTTCGTAAAAGGATCTTCTAGGTTGTCCTCTAACTGTATCTTGGCAACAACAACGTCTCCTCGTCTAACGATTTCTCGTATCAGGTGGTACTTGCGCTCTATGTGATTACTCAATTTATGAGTCCGTGGCTCCTTCAAATTTGCTACTGCCCCGCTGTTATCACAGAACACTGTAGCCGCAACGAGCAAACTCGACACCACATCAAGGTCAAGGAGAAAATTTCTGAGCCAGACAACTTCTTTCGCTGCCTCTGAGGCTGCTACATACTCAGCCTCCATGGTTGAGTCTGCCACGCATTTTTGCTTGACACTCCTCCATACTATGGCTCCTCCTCCTAAACTAAACACAAAACCTGAGATCGACTTGCTTTCGTCCCGATATTCCTGAAAGTCAGAATCGGTGTAACCCAATGGAAGCAATTCACCTGTTTGGTAAATGAACATGTACTCCTTAGTCCTACGTAGGTACTTGAGTATATACTTTACCGCAGACCAATGTTCCGGTCCTGGATTACTCTGATATCTTGTTACCATGCCCATGGATGGTCGACGTTATAATTTACCCTCGACGTTCGAAGTTGCCGACTTAGTTGTTGGCGATTTCGATGATGCTATGGGCAGCAGGGATATTATAGTAGAAAATCAGAGCGGACGTTTGTAGAGGATCAATGTGTTGAACGCTTCCTACTTGGCTCTCCATTATTCTGTTCTTTTTCCATACAGCAAGGATGATTACAGGGAGGACATTTCATTCTCCCCCTTATAACCGATTACGAAGAGGTCGAGGAAACTTATCAGTCTGAACGAGTTCTTAAAATATCAGATGCACGATCCGGATGCCGAATTATCGTCAATTCTTTTTGCTCGGAGGTTGTATCAGCAGTTTGTTGTGGAGTCTCATACAATGGTGGAGGGATTTCGGCTCAAATACATCCGTTTTAATCAGGGAAACTTGAGAACTGAGTTGTATAGCCGACTTTCAGACGCTGTGTTGCGCGGTGACACTAATCCTGTTTCTCAAGGCAAACGATTATACTTCCGTCATCCTTTACGGGAGACCCGAGATATATGATTCATAACTATTAGGATACAATGGCAAATATTTCATTGGACCGGTTATCCTAACATTTTCATAACCTTCACTTGCAATCTGAAGTGGCCCGAAATCAGTCGTTTTCTTGCTGAGAGGAAGCTCAACCCAGAGGATCATCCTTGTATAATATGTCGGGTTTTTAAGGCTAAACTGGATGCATTGATGAGGGATGTTCGACATAACAAGATGTTTGGAGATGTGAAAGCACTATTATATATATATATATATATATAGATTTCTTTATATATATATATATAGATTTCTTTATATTTTTATTATATTATATTTTTGGCATTATATTATTTTGCACATAAATATTAATTATTTGCAGCAACCTACATGATTGAATTCCAGAAGCGTGGTCTTCCTCATGCCCATATCTTGCTTTTCCTTGCCAAGGAATTCAAGGTACAGACTACTGATGGCATAGATAAAATAATTTCTGCCGAGATACCAGATGAGGCCACCGATCCGTTTTACTATGCCATTGTTAGAGATCATATGATGCACGGCCCCTGCAAAAGTGTTCGCCCGAAATACCTGTGTTTGGCGAATGATTTTTGCACGAAAATTTTTCCTAAATAGTACACTGAAACCACGACCATTGACGAAGAAGGCTATCCACGATATAGACGTCGTGATAATGGCAGGATCACAGTAAAAAATATCATGCCCCTGGATAATAGATATGTTGTGCCTCATAATAGAAAATTGCTCCTGAAGTACGGCGCGCACATAAATATGGAGTGGTGCAACCAGTCGAGGTCCATCAAATATTTGTTCAAGTACGTGAACAAGGGGAACGATCGCGTTACTGCCACCTTCCATGCGTCTAATGGAGATGAGTCCTCAAGCAGGCCAATTGACGAGGTGAAGATGTTCTATGATTGTCGGTATGTTTCATCTTGTGAGGCTACGTGGCGGTTGTTAGATTTTGAGATTCAGTATAAGCACCCATCAGTGGAGCGCTTGAATATTAACCTCGAGAATGAGCATTCGTGCTACTATGACGATGAAGTTCCAATCGATGAAGTGGTAAAGAAAAATAAAAATGCCGTCAGCAAATATTTAGCTTGGATGGAAGCTAACAAGAAGTATCCCGAAGCCAGGAAACTGACATATGTTGAGGCTCCCACCAAATTTATGTGGCACTTGGAAACCAACAGTTGGGAGCCTAGGAAAGGAAGTGACCGTATCGCGTGTTTGTACTTCATCCCTTGGTGTTGGTGACATATATTATATGCGGTGTCTTATCAACGTTGTTCGAGGTGCAACGTGCCATCGTGACTATATGAAGTTGGAGGGAGTACATCACGATTCATATTGTGACGCGTGTTTTTTCCCTCGGTTTGGTTGAGCGCGACAAAGAGTACATTGAAGGGATTATCGAGGCAAGCCAGTGTTCGAGTGCCAATTCGTTGAGAAACCTTTTTGATACTTTGTTGTCTTCTGATACTCTCGGTCGACCGGAGTTCGTGTGGGAAGCATGTTGGCCTTACCTGTAACGCCCCGTACTTTATTAATAAAGGAAAGATACTAGCTTTCAAATATAAGCTAGCCTTTGTTAATAATAAATGTTCATGTTAAGGTTTAAGTCCAAGTTATTCAGCTAGTTAAAGTCCAAGTTCGACTTTAAGTCGAATATATGTTCGGTTAATTTTATTTACTAACCGAGTCAATGATAATAATTAATCTCAGTCCGTTTATTTAATAAATGGATATTAGCAAGTTGGGATTAATTAATCCAATGTTCGAAATAATTTTCGATTATAAGTTTAAAACGGAATTATATAATTCGGTTAAAGTTCCTTACGTCAAGTTATGCATTTCTATACAGCGATGTGTTCACACTGGTACACCATCCATCATTAACTTATGCCTAGGTAATCGTCATGAACTAATTTAATTAACTCTTGCTTAATTAACTTAATCCATGCTTAGCTTATTAATCCATGTTTAGCCTATTAATCAATGCTTAGCCTACTAATCCATGTTTATGCTTAGGTATTGAAACCATGTTCATTAGTGCGCCATTAGCTTATCCTAAGCTTGTGTTTATTGCCATAAGGTCACGCCCGATTTCTAAGCTTGATTGCCATAAGGTCACGCCCGATTGCTTAGCTTGCTGCACGTAATTAGCCGTGCTTAGCTTAGCATTAATAGGGCTTAATTTACCCTAAGGCACGCCAATTGCCGTGAGTAAGTAGTGCAACTTGCACTACCATGTGGCGCTCATATAAGGCTCATGTGATGACTAAGTTAGTTCTAAGAGTGCCACCTTAGCCTATGACTAAGCCAAGAGAAGGCCACCTTAGGCCCCAATCGCACGGCAAGTGGCGCTAGTAGATTGGCCGTGACTTTCCACCTTATTTTCACTCAATTTCCTCTACATTATTTATATGGATTCTTACTGTAAAAGTGGTTATGCAAGCTGAATACTAATAAGATAGATAATTAAGAGATTATCTTATATTAACTATCACAAAGCACAATCGAGAAGAAGAACCGCAAATACCGAGCAAACACGCTAACTCTAGCCAAATTCTCAAGCAATCAAAGGGGTAATCTCATATTAACCCTCTTTTAATTATTTCATGTTCATGTTAAGAGGATTATGTAGAAAACATGCCATTTTATCGATTAGAAGTCAAGTTCATGCCCAGAGGTGCCATATCGGCCTTCCCGAGCCATCTCATGTTCTATGCGACAATTCCCGAGCAATTTATGTATATTTAGTTATTTCAAGTCATATTATGATCACCCATGTCATATTTGTCAGAGAAAGTAGCCGGGCGGACGGCGAAGGGCCGACCGTAGGGCCTGCCCGCACGTGGCGGTGCAGTGCCTCCGGCAGTGGCCTGCCCGCGCGCAGCAGCACGCTGATGAAGACCGTGTGTCTCGACTGTCGACAAGCCGCTCCCGCGCCTTAAATCGCTCGATAGGTGTTAGGAAGTCGCACACTCGCAGCCTTTCTAACGAATAAAGTTGCAAAAGAATTCAAGAAGAAAACTAGAGCAAAGAGTTTGAACAAAAGTTCAGATTTTTGTATTGATTTCTAAATGATTAAATTAACAAGAGGAAGAGCCTTTATATAGGCATCAACTAAATCTAATCCTAATATAACTATAACTCTAATAAAGCAATAAAATATTAAGTGTCCTAAACAATCTAGATATCATAAAGCAATAAGGAAACTAAATAACTAGGGAATCTAATGCCTTGGCTTGCACTCCAAGTCCGTGCTTCCTAATCGCCCAAGCACTAGGGCTTCATCTTCCATTCCCGCGCACGCGTCCAGCAGCTCGCCTAATCCTCGCGCGCCTAGGCAAGATCGCGCGTGCACCCCGTTGCTTGCGCGATCAAACTCGCGCTCGTCTCCGTTAATATAGCGCGCGTCATCTCCCGCGCGCGCTTGCCCGTCCGCCTATCGCGCCTCTCCGGCACGACGACTTAGCCTCCTTCGCGCATGCCACGCGCGACTCGCCGCGTTCTTGAGCCTTCTCGCCGTGTCCGCATCATTCCCGTCCCCTTCAAGTGCTTCCTTGTCCTCAAGGAAGAAGTCGGGGAACATCTCGCGCATCTCGTCCCAACTCTGCCAAGTTGCTTCCTCGCTCGGTAAATCCTCCCATTCGATGAGCACTTCCCAAAAATATTTTCTTGCTTTTTTGACTTGCCGGTACTCTACCGCACGGCTCGGCCGCACCATAACCTGTCCGTCCGGCGCGACCGCGGGTAGTCGATCCTTTGCCTCATGCACTTCGCCGAGTCGTTGCTTGAGTTGCGAGACGTGTATGTCCGGATGAATATGGGAATCGTCCGGCAACTCGAGTTGATAAGCAACCTTCCCAACCTTGGCCAAAATTTTATAAGGCCCGTAATATCGAACTCCGAGCTTGGTCGCGGCCCTTTGCGCGGCCGTCCTTTGCCGAAACGGCCTCAACTTCAAATACACCCAGTCCCCGGGCTCGAACTCCAAGTCACGCCGCTTGCCATCATGGTACGCCTTCATCCTATTGATCGAGCCTTCCAACGCCCGCTTTAGCTCGCGCAACATCAAGTCGCGCTCGACCAACTCTCGACCGACCTCATCGTTCATGGCGCTCCCCATCGAGTAACTCACGATCATCGGCGGTTTGCACCCGTACACCAACTCGAACGGTGTCGCCTTAGTCGAGCTATGGTAAGTGGTGTTATACCAATACTCGGCCCAAGGTAAATAATCCTCCCATCGCTTTGGAAACTGATGCACATAGCACCTAAGGTACTGCTCGAGTGTGCGATTGGTCACCTCCATCTGTCCGTCGGTTTGTGGATGATAAGACGAGCTCATGTTTAGCTCGGTTCCCTGCAATATAAAGAACTCCGACCAGAAACTACTCATAAATATCCGATCTCGGTCGGAAACAATTGACCGCGGCACCCCATGCAATTTCATCACATATTCAACAAACAATTTTGCTATAGACTTAGCCGTGTATGGATGAGTAAGTGGAATAAAATGCGCATACTTGGTAAGGCGGTCGACTACCACCATGACTCCATTGAACCCATTCGAGAGTGGCAACCCCTCGATAAAATCCATGGTGATGTCCTCCCAAATGCGCGCGGGAACTGGCAATGGTTGAAGCAGTCCGCCCGGTCGACGCGCGTCCGCCTTAGTGCGTTGGCACTCATCGCATCGCCCAACGTAATCGCGCACATCGCCACTCAGTCCTGGCCAATAAAAAGTGCTCGCAATCCTCATCCATGTCCGGAACACCCCCAAATGTCCTCCAAACTTCAAGTCGTGGAAGTGTCGGATGATGTCCTCGCGCAACGATCCCGCCTCGGGCACGACGACTCGCCCATGATAAAGGAGCAAGTCACGTGCATGTCATGGTCCTCGTCCTTGTCGCGTTCCTAGTTCAGTTTCTCGACCACGTCCTGAAAATGCGCATCCTCGTCTTGCACCTTCCGAAGCTCTGTCCAAACGGCCCACGTCGGCCCTGTCACTGCGTCGAGCTCAGCCACGTCTTTCAGGCGAGACAATGCGTCGGCCACGGTGTTCTGGCGACCGGGCCGATACACTATCTCGAAGTCGAATCCCATCAACTTGGACACGAACTTTTGCTGCTCGGGTGTCACGATCCTTTGCTCGAGCAAGTGCTTGAGCGGTTGCTGGTCCGAGACAATCTGAAAGCGTCGCCCCAACAAGTACGACCTCCACACGCGCACGGCCTCGACCACGGCCAGCATCTCCTTCACGTACGCGGACAACCCTAAGTGCGCCGGCCCGAGAGCCTTGCTGAGATAAGCCAAGGGTCTTCCTTCCTGTACTAGAACCGCCCCGATCCCAATGTCGCTCGCATCCGAGTGGATCTCGAACAATACATCAAACCTCGGCATCGCGAGAATGGGTGTGGTCGTCATGGCCTCCTTCAGCTCCTCGAAAGCCTTCTCGCTCGCCTGCGTCCACTTGAATGCTCCCTTCTTCGTCATCTCCGTGAGTGGCTTTGCGATGGTCCCGTAGTCTTTTACGAATTTCCGATAGTAGCCCGTGAGACCAAGGAACCCTCGTAACTGCATCAAGCTTGTGGGTTTCGGCCATCCCACCATCGCTTCAATCTTCCTTGGATCCACCTTGACACCATCATGAGAAATAAAGTGCCCAAGGTACTCGACCACCTCTTGAGCAAACGAGCACTTGGACTGCTTGATATAAAATGAGTTAGCCGCCAAAATATTCAAAACAACTCGCAAGTGCTCGAGATGATCTGTCCATGTTTTCGAGTACACTAAAATGTCATCAAAGAATACTAACACAAACTTACGAAGGTACTCCTTAAAGATTGAATTCATCGCAAACTGAAATGTCGACGGCGCATTGCACAAACCAAAAGGCATCACGAGATATTCGCAGTGCCCTTGGTGCGTGCGTAAAGCCGTCTTGGGCACATCCTCCTTGGCCAACCTGATCTGATGGTCGCCCGCGCGTAGGTCGGGCTTGGAGAAGTAACGCGCCACCCAACTTGTCCAGCATGTCGTTGACGCTCGGAATGGGAAAGCGATCCTTCACAGTAACTGCATTGAGAGCGCGGTAGTCCGTGCAGAACCGCCAAGTTCCGTCCTTCTTCTTTGCGAGCAACACCAGTGACGAGAACGGGCTCGAGCTATGCTGGATGAGCCCGGACTCGAGCATCTCGCCCACCTGCCGCTCGATCTCCGTCTTTCGGAAGTGTGCGTATCGATACAGATGCACGTGCACTGCTCGACCTTCCTCGACCAAAGGTATACGGTGGTCGAACTCTCGGTGTGGCGGCAGTCCCTTGGGCTCGTCGAGGACCTGGTCGAACCCCTCGAGCAAGTCACGCACCTCGCGCTGCCTCTCCTCGACCACTTGCTCGAACTCCTCGACCACCTCCGCGTCCTTGTCTGTTGGCTCGACCACGACAGCGTACAATTGTCCGCCACCTCGCCACACCTTCTCGATGTTTTTTAGACCAACCTCCTTGGTTGCTCCCTCACTAGCCTTCAAGGTAACGAGCTGATCACCGACCTTGAACTTCATCACACCTTTCCGGTAATTAGTCGTCACATCTCCTAGTCCCTCGAGCCACTGCACCCCAAGCACCACATCCGGTCCCACCAAAGGTAAGGCAAACAAGTCTGCCTTCACCGTCACTCCTTGAAACTTGATCGGCACGCCCCGGTACATCTCCGAGCACCGCAAGCGCTCGCCATTCGCCACCCTAACTTCGAACGGCTCAATCGTGGTGGTGGGCAACTTGAGTTTGTGCGAGAGAGTCGCATTAATGAAATTGTGCGACGACCCATTGTCCACGAGTACCGTAACCCGCTGATCCTTCAACCACGCCGGTAACTTCATAGTCCTCGGGCCTTTAGTGCCCGCCATCGCATGGACTGAGATCTCAGCCTCGTCATTGAGCACCTCGACCTCCCTTTCTTCCTCGATCACCGGCTCTTCGTCATCCGAGTCCACGAACTCGATCAAGTAATTCTGCATGCACCGATGTCCCGGCGTGTACTTTTCTTCGCACCGAAAACACAGCCCCTTCTCAAGTCTCTGCGCCATCTCCTCCTCTGTCAACCTCTTCACCTCAGTTACCGGTGGCCTAAAGGTGCCCGGCGGCCTCGCGTTCGCACTAGGTGCGCCCACGGTCGCCGGCACACGCCGCGACTCCAGGACACGAAAATCCACCCGTCCCTTTCAGGTCGCGGCCAAGTGATCCTTCCGTCTCCTAGCAACTTCCATGGCCTTATGCATGGTCTCCGGCCTCTCCAATCGCACTTCAGCCGCGAGATCATACCTAAGACCTCCAACAAACGCGCCAACAAGCGCGCTCTCCGGCCACCCGCGAACCCGGCACGCCAATCTCTCAAACTCTTTTTGGTAGTCACGTACACTCCCTGTCTGCCAGATCTGAGTTAGCGCCTCGTCGTGGTTATGATAGTCCGAGTTTCCAAAACGCGTAAGGAGCTCTCGTTCAAAATCTTCCCAACGGATTGGTTGTTGCCGCCCGCGATACACGCGTGTGAGCCACTGCCACCACACGTTGGCCTCACCATCTAAATAGTACGCGGCATAACGAACCCAGTCACGTTGCGGCATCTCATTTAAGTTGAAGAATTGTACTGCCCTGTTCAGCCAAGCGTGTGGATTGGTTCCCGTGAACGTTGAGAGCACGAGCCTCGGCTTCTCGACGCGTGGTCACTCATGAACGTTCGACGCCTGCGACCGCTGCTCGTACTCTTCCTCCTCGTCGGGGTGGTGCTCACCTCGCTGCTTCTCTTGTTGTCTTAGACGCTCGCGTGCGTTCAGCCGTGGTTGCTCTTGCTTTCGCTGGAACCCGCGCAATACCTCCTCCAGGCGCTGCTCGAGACGAGCCATGGTGGCATTGGTGGTGGTCTGTCCTTCATCGAGCGAACCAAACCGACCCTCCATGCTCTCACTTATGGCTCTGAATTGGCCTTCCAACCCTTCGACTCTTTCTTTCAACTC
>CACSLK010031729.1:1329765-1340836 GCA_902706635.1 Striga hermonthica | reverse complement strand
GAGCAGCGTAGCCCGCGTGCCCAGCCGCCTGCCCGTGGCGCACAATAGCGCCCGGCAGTGCCAGTGCGTGCCAGTGCATTCCAGTGCCAAAACCAGCGCGCACGGCAGTGGCCAGTCGCGCCTAGCAAGTGCCCAGTAGCCATTGGCAGTGCACAACAGCACGCCAACATCCGTCCCTAGCACACGCGCGGTGCCAGTCGCACCCGCAAGCGTACGAACCATGGCAGTCACGTACGACAGGCGCCAGCAGCGCCCAGGCCGCACCCGGTGCGTGCATGCAACCGTGCCGGCAACAAGTCACAACCGACTGCTCGGCTGCAGCGAGCAGGCAGTCCGGCCAGCCAGTGAACCAGCCGGTTCAGACCGGTTACTTGAGTAGTTCAGGACTCAGTGACCTGGTCTGAGTTCAGTACAATATTTCAGTTAATTTTTCAGTCCAGTCAGTTCAGTATACTAGTATCAGTTCAGTCCAGTTTTTTTGTCAGTCAACTTAAACCTCGAGATTATTCCTGTTAATTATTTAGATCGAGTCAAGCATCTTAACAACTATTTTCAGTCAGTCTGAGCATAGTACTCAGTATTTGTTTATATTATGTTACGGTTTTATCAAGTTACAGTCATCAGCACTACCATTTCATATCGACAGTTCAGGTGGGGACTCAGACTGGGTATTACATTGATTATAATTACTCTACCATGTTTTAGGTATGTATCATGTCATGTTATGTTATGTATCTGCTTGGAATGGTCACCGGTTCATTATGGGTTATAGTGGCCTAGTCTGCCCACTAGAGTGTGCACATGCTGTCCAGCATTTTCATGCTGGCAGATGAGGTAACGGTTATGAGGCAACGGTTATGTGATGGCAATGGTTTACCGGTATCAAGTTATGTTTATATATGCCATGATCATGATATTGCAATTATTTTCACTGTTTACTTCAGTACGAGTTCTTACGGAGCACAGTGGTGCTCACGCCCTATGTTTATCTATGTTTTTCAGGTCATAGAGTCGGACCAGAGGAGTGAGTTGGTTGGTGGATCGTGGTCACAAGTATGGCTACCAACCATTATACATCCATGTTTTGCCACGTTTTAGCTTCCGCTATCATTTTACGACTTTTCAACTGGCATGTCAGTTTTTATATGTTGATCTGATTTAGTGGGCAGACTTTTATAAAGTGTTATATGCTAGTTGATCTAAAATAATTCGTTTATTCTTTAAAGTTAAATTTATATATAGATAATGGACTTTCAAAGCAATGCATGGTTTTCAGTAGCATCCCGATAAGGATTTCGCAAATAAATATGTTTTATAAAGGAAAATTTTGCAAAAAACGCACTCAGAGATTTATGGAAATGCGGGGTGTTACATTATCTATCGGATGATATATTATATAATCGTCGGAGGCTTTTACAACATCCAGGTAAACGAATCATTACGGTCATATACTTATGTTTTTTTTTTTCATGAATTATTCCTTTATATTTATAACCTTTCTATGTTATTGTTACATAATTGGTTTTGAGTGATGATGAAGTAAAGAATCTGGCATTGGTGGAGGTTGAAAAAATTTTGCGCAGACGTGGTTCGAGTCTACGCGATTACAGTACAATGCCTTTCCCTAATCTCGACCGTAATAAGGCATCCACGAACAGACTGGTGATGGATGAGTTGAATTACGATCGTTGTGCACTCGCTATTGAGAATCAAGAGTTGGTTGCCAATATGACTGATGAGCAGTGCAATGTTTATGGCTCGATAATGGACTCTGTTTACCGTACCTACGGCCACATATTTTTCGTTTATGGCTAAGCACCGTAAAAATGTATGTCTGGAGGGCGTTGTCTTCTGCTTTGAGATCCAAAGGTGAAATTATGTTGAACGTTGCATCGAGCGGTATTGCATCACTTTTTCTTCCCGGTGGACGCACTGCTCATTCACGATTCAGAATCCCACTAAACCCAATGGAAGGCTCTACATGTGATATTAGCCAATAGAGTCCTTTGGCCGAAATGATCATACGATGTCGGTTGATCATTTGGGATGAAGCCCCAATGATGAACAAATATTGCTTCCAGGCGGTTGACAACACCTTGCAAGCCTTAATGGAAGCAGTTGATCCATCGAGGAAAAATATCCCATTTGGCGTCAAGTGTGTGGTATTAGGTGAAGATTCAGACAGATACTCCCTGTTGTCCCTAAAGGCAGTCGAAGCGATATAGTCAATGCAACCATCAATTCATCCAAGTTGTGGCACGATTATATCATTCTGAGACTGACTCGGAATATGAGTCTTCAAATTCTTGGTGGGGGCGATGAGTACGATGAGTTGAGGCTCTTCTCTGGGTGGCTTGCAGACATCGACGACGGTACAGTCGGTGGATCGAACGACGGTTGTGCTGATATCGACATCCCTGACGATATTCTTCTACACTCACAAGGAGATCCTATTGGTACTATTGTTGAGAGTACCTACCCGATGTTCAGGAGTGCAGGTGACGATCTTAGCTATATAAAGGACAGAGAAATACTCGCTCCCACACTTGATGTGGTTGAGTCCGTTAACGAGTACATGAGCTCACTGAACTCATCCGAGGGAAGGACTTATTTTGAGTCCGGACACCCCGTGCAAGTCAGATGCTTGATATGATTTTCTTCAGGATCTTCACACTCCTAAATTTATCAATGGGATGAAGTGCTCTGGACTTCTGAATCATAAACTGCACCTTAAGTTCGGCACACTAGTGATGCTTCTCAGAAACATTGATCACTCCATGGGATTGTGCAACGGTACTGTTCATCAAAATTCAATATATCATATATATTTACTTTAATCTTTGAACAAATTTGAGTTATATGTTTTTGCTTTCCGAGTTTCGATGTGAACAAGTACACAATTGGTTATCACTAAGCTCAACAACCATGTCCTGGAATGCAAGATTTTAACCGGCGCCAGAGTTGGTGACAAGGTTCTTATTCCTAGACTCACAATCATACCATCCGATTCGAGGGTACCGTTCAAATTTCAGCGCAGAAAATTTTCGCTCATGCTTTCATATGCCATGACTTTCAACAAGAGTCAAGGCCAGTCACTCTCCCACGTCGGCTTACTATTGAAGAACCCTGTAGTCAGTCATGGACAGTTGTATATGGCACTATCTAGAGTCACGAAAGGGAGGGGTCTAAAGATAATGATTTGTGGGGATGGAGATTGGGATGATAGAAAAACCACGAATGTTGTAAATAAAGAAGTGTTTAATAATATTTACATTAAATATTTTGTTGCTTAACATTTTCTTCAATGATTATGTTTTGATTTTTACAATGTTTTATTGGTTATTTTTTTCCCTCTATCATATGGTTTTCGGTGCAAATGCACGGGTCAACAACTAGTATATGAATAAAAGGTTCGAATAATTTTTGCCAAAAAGCCTCAAAAGGATTACCTAAAAACCTACTTCGATTAATCATCGTGGAGCAATTAATCGAATCTCCCTAACTCTCGAACAAAGCTCTTTCTCTCATGTATGTACGAGAAGATCGGCCAGCTCAAGTCTTTTGCAAGAGGTTGGGACTTGATGTACTTATAGGCTCCATTAGGGACTTTAAGGAGGTGCTAAGTATGGGCTTATTCCATTAGGCCAAGGAAACCTAATCCCATTCCATCTACTAATCCAATCTAGGATAGAATTCTTCTACTACTCATCACCTTCTAGAAGACTCTCAAGTCTCCTAACATTAGACAAGATTCTAGTAGAAATATTCCCTCCTAATTGAATAATAAATATAGAATAAAATTAATTCCTTATTAAATAGAATTAAATAATAAAACACCCACTAGAGTAATATTATTGTTCTTCCTATTTAGCTCCTAATTTATCAATAAATTCAAGCCTCCATGATTAAATAATATTAATTCGATTGATCGATTTACCTCCCTATGTTTAAGATATAACGTCCGTTGATTAACTAAATTACTGACAAAATAATTAATCAACTTCTTATTCATTTCTGAAATTAGTACCACTCATATCCTTAACCATTATATCCGACAATCGTCTACCTGCAGGGTTTTAACATAATGTACATTCCTGAGCTAATTTCGGGGACGTCATCAATCCAACACACTAGAACGTAGTGACCATAAAGAACTTATAATAGCACATCATAATCATTCTTATTTACCAAAATACCTCGTATGTCATCATAAAAAAATAGGAATCACTTGTAAATCAAATAAACAAGAAGTGAATATATATGCCTATTTTATATTATCTTAGAGCTTAAGAGAACACATCAATCACCGAAGGTCTAGATTACAACAAAAATCAGTGAGTCTCATAATCTTATCCTTCCACGGTCCTGTTCAACACTTATCATAAGTGCTAGTGTAATTCTTCAGTCAAAGACTAACCGAATCAAGAAAACACTATAGTCATTTTCCAAGAGGGGTCTCACTGTCTGTCTAGACTGTGAACAAATAGTTTAGTCTTATAAGGAACTGATAGGTGATCTTTCTGTTCGAAACACTTCGAACCACACTATCTCAATATAAGACAATGAGTATGATTTGCATAAATAAATAAGCTGCAAACGTATGTACTTTGATCGAAACATGATGGCCAGATCAAAATGGGATTGATAGAATCTGCAAAACATAGCTTTTACATCATATCTCTAACAATCTCCCACTTATACTTTATAAGCTCATGGCTAAAATAAACTAACCACAATTTCTTTTAATCTAATTCTCAAGACTAGTCTACTATATCGCCCTAACGTCTGACTCCCATTCCTTCTACGTGTCTTGTGAAGGCTTTCATCGGTAGGCTCTTCGTAAAAGGATCTGCTAGGTTGTCCTCTGACTGTATTTCGACAACAACGACTTCTCCTCGTCCAACGATTTCTCGTATCAGGTGGTACTTGCGCTCTATGTGTTTACTCGATTTATGAGTCTGTGGCTCCTTTGAATTTGCTACTGCCCCGCTGTTATCACATAACACTGTATCGCAGCGGGCAAACTCGGCACCAAATCAAGGTCAAGGAGAAAATTTCTGAGCCAGACTGCTTCTTTCGCTGCCTCCGAGGCAGCTACATACTCAGCCTCCATGGTTGAATCTGCCACACATTTCTGCTTGACACTCCTCCATACTATGGCTCCTCCATCTAAAGTAAACACAAACCCTGATGTCAACTTGCTTACGTCCCGATCTGCTTGAAAGTCAGAATCGGTGTAACCCAACGGAAGCAATTCATCTGCCTGGTAAATCAACATGTATTCCTTAGTCCTACATAGGTACTTGAATATATGCTTTATCGCAGACCAATGTTCCAGTCTTGGATTACTCTGATATCTTGCTACCATGCCCACGACATAACAAATATCAGGTCACGTACACAACCTCGCATACATGAGGCTTTCAACTGCCAAAGCATAAGGAACTGCCTTCATGTCCTCTACCTCTTGAGGTGTATTTGGGGACATCTTCTTAGATAGAGATATTCCATGCCGAAAGGGTAAATCCCCTTTCTTGGAATCCTGCATGTTGAAAGGCTTTAGGACAATGTCTATGTATGTGGATTGGGATAGGAATAACTTTCTCTTCTCTCGGTCCCGAATGACCTTGATTCCGAGAACATGTCCTACTTCTCCCAAATCCTTCATATCAAAATGCTTGGATAACCATACCTTTACGTCTGACAACATCTTCACACTGTTTCCAATGAGAAGAATGTCATCTAGGTACAGCACAAGAAACACAACCACGTTTCCATCACTTTCCTTGTACATGCAGTGCTCATCTGGACATTGGGTATATCCATATGATTGGAGAACCTCGTCAAAACGGATGTTCCAAGACCTCGAAGCCTGCTTCAGCCCATAAATGGACTTCTTCAGCTTGCAGACCAGATGCAGTTGACCCTTTGCAATGAATCCTTCTGGTTGCTGCATATAGATGTCCTCGTCCAAATTTCCGTTAAGGAAAGCGGTCTTAACATCCATTTGCCAAATCTCATAATCTATATGAGCGGCTACATCCAAGAGAATCTTGATGGATTTGATCATGGCTACCGAAAAGGTTTCCTCATAATCGATCCCCTCTTTCTGAGTGTACCCTTTCGCAAAAAGCTTAGCTTTGAAGGTCTCAACCTTCCCATCTGCTCCTCTCATTCGGGCTGCCGAACGACCCTCCCACTACGACGAGGTACTACTTACTCAGGTGCATCATCAGTGGTACGTGTTGCAGTACTTTGTGGTGTAACATCAAGCGCACTCGGTATTGAAGTACTCACTCCCTTTAACTCCTCGAGGACATGTCTACTATTGGGCTTATGATCTAAGGCATAGTCTTCTTCCAAGAACCTAGCATTCATGCTAACAATTACTTTCTAGTCCTCGGGACTATAAAATAGACCACCTTTCGTTTCCTTAGGATATCCCACAAACAACCTTACTTTTGTTCTCGGTTCTAACTTATCAGTATCGGTTCTCAGCACGTGTGCTGTACTACCCTAAATCCTAAGATGCCTTAGACTGGGCTTATGCCCAGAACACAACTCCAATGGTGTAGATGGTACTGATTTAGAAGGTACTCTACTAAGAATGTATACTGTTGTTTCTAGGGCATATCCCCAAAACGAATCTGGTAAAGTACTATAACTCATCATTGCCCTAACCATTTCCATAAGAGTCATATTCCTTCGTTATGCTACGCCATTATGCTGAGGCGTGACAGGCACAGTCAACTGGGATGTAATCCCATTATTAATCAAGTAGTTCCTAAATTCATTCAGAGATATTCACCACCACAGTCTGATCGTAGTGACTTGATATGCTTTTCCACAGTTGTCTTATACTCTAAAAACTTCTCACAACATTCAGACTTGCGGTGCAGAAGAAAAATGTACGCATATCTCGAGTAATCATTGATAAACGTAACGAAGTACTCGAAACCACCTCTCGCTTGAACACTCATAAGACCACATAGATCGGAATGAACTAGCCCTAACATATCTTCCGCTCTATGCCCCTTTGAACTAAAAACCCTCTTAGTCATTTTGCCTTCCAGGTATGACTCGGAAGTTGGAAAAGCCTCGACTTCTAACGACTCCAAGGGCCCGTCTGCTACCAACCTTTGAATCCTCCTAAGGTTAATATGACCAAGTCTTAGATACCAAAGATATGTGTCGTTCATTTTGGAAGGTTCCTTTCTCTTATTCAGATTAGATGATGAATTAAGTAATTGTTTCTGTTGTAATGAAGATGACTTAGATTCTAGAATGTATAGATTGTCAACTAATGAACTGGAACATATGAACTTTTTGCCAAAACGAATAACAACTTTATTATCGAAAATAGCAGAAAAACCATTCATAAACAACTTAGAAACTGAAATAAAATTATTTCTAAAACTAGTAACATAAAGACAATCTTTCAAACTTAGAAACCTATCTAAGCCAAAATCTAAATAGACATCTCTCACTGCAACTGTTGTCTACTATCGCCCAAGTAGATGGTAACTTCTCCTTCCCTAAGACGTTTGGTCTCCTGGAACCCCTGCAATGAATTGCAGACATGATCAGTGGCTCCCGTATCTACACACTAGGTTCTGGTAGATAACACCGCTAAACATGTCTCAACAACTAAAGAAAAAGATGTACCTTTGTCGAACTTCTTGAAGAGAGGGTAGTCTACCTTCCAGTGTCCTTTCTGCTGACATCTGTGGCACTTGACTTTTGGCTTCTTCGCCTTCTGTCGAGGTTGTGCGTCGTTCATGACTGCTTTGCCCTTTCCTGCAGACTTCTTCCTCTTCTTGCCCTTAGGAGCCTTTGAAGTGGAAGCTTCTCCCCTCTGGGCCACCATAGCTTGGGTCTTCTGATGAAACAGGCCCTCTGCCGACTGAAGTTCAGACACAAGTTCTGGAAAAGCCATCAACATCTTATTCATGTTGTAATTCAACCGGAATTGCTCGAAGCTCTTCGGCAATGACTGGAGCACTATATCGACCTGGGTTTCCTCGTCAATAAAATCCCCAAGAACCTCTAGGTCATTCAGCTGGGCCATCATAGCAAGAACATGTTCCCTTGTGGGAGTGCCCTCACGCATGGTCATGTTCATCAGAACCCTCATGGCTTCTTGTCCGGCAGCCCGCGACTGATGACCAAATAACTCCTTGAGATTGAGGAGCATCTCTGCTGCAGTGTTCATAGAATGATGCTGATGTTGAAGTACATTTGACAAAGATGCCATGATGTAACACTTCGCCATCTCGTCAGCCTTTTTCCATCAAGCACACTCCTCTTTCTCTTGGTCTAGTGCATTGTCAGCAAGCACAGCCGGACAAGCCTCAATAGTAGCAAATTTGTACCCCTCAGCAGTTAACACAATACCCAAGTTCCTTTTCCAGTCAATATAACTGGGACCAACAAGTTTGTTTTCTTTGAGAATTACGGACAACGGATTGAAAGACATTTTGAATTCCTCGGATCATGCAAACATAGTCTTTACACAGTCAAGTAGTTTTGAAATTAAACATCAAATATTGGTCCCATATAACAATATTCAAATAAATTCACCAACACCTCAAAACACCAAATCCCCGCAGGCCACGGAGTGTGGACGTCTATGGTTCAAACATTTGCAAGAGGATGGATAAATCCCATTAGCTTAACATACTGTCAAACAGTACTTAACTAATAGTCGGTCCATCTTTTGGCCATCGCCATTAACTTGTAAACGAATAAAAATGACCTTTTCCTTTGGGATTATCGTAATTATTTTCACTTTAAGTGTAACCCATTAATTGGTCCTAAGTTTAGTACCAAAATTATACGTCCACCTTTGGGTAACATGTACGCTTTTGAAATAGCTCACTATAACCATCCCGAAGGAGATTCATCCTTGTGAACTGTGAAATAAAACGTCCTTTGGGCTTGAATTAAATCACTTCACTGACAAACCTATAATGGAGGCCTTGGATGTAATTTATTTCAACCCATTACACACTTAATATAAAATTTATTTTACGGGATTTTCCTAAACATGCTCCTAATAATCCGATTTGCACATAAGCAATCACATAAGAAAATGCATGATTAATAAGCAATAATAAACTAGGAGTTATAATCCAACTATCATGGCCATTAATCAATCTCCAATGTTACGGAGAAAACACAGGCATGTCCTTGTTGACTGTGTCCTTCGATTCGGGTATTAAATCTCCCCTTTCGCAGTGACTCCCACTGAATTGGTCGTCTGCGAGGAAGTCGCCATTGGATCATCACCATGGCATCCGTGTACGTGTTTATCGCCTTACCCGTCAAGGTTGGTCCACGCCTGCCGGATCAATAACGAATAATATAAACAAAAATTACACAATTCATCCTATGACCCACGCAGGAGCCGTACATGAGTTACAATGAAAGCAATAAACTATGTGGTGTCCCACCGCGTAAATAATTTATTACAAGCATTCATTAGCCCAAAAAAAATCATCGACATGTCTGAGGCTTATAAAACATCATACATTCAACATGAATTAAAATCCATACATACGGGCCACAATAGTCGGATTTGAAATCACCTGCAAAAACATATTGCAATTTCTAATCTACTAAGCCGCTGCGTCCGCACGCACATAATTCATGTAAACAGGCAAAGTCCAAATTCAAACTGTGCACGAGGTTGAATTAAACTTGGGCTCTGATACTAGTTGTTGGGTTCTATGAGGAACGTCAAACAACATGCACAATATTGAACTTATCGAAATAAATCTTAACGCAACGGAATCTATAGTTAGGATATGCACATTTACCTTTTAAAATTTTGTCGACTCAGAGATGATGTAAAATACCGTTGATGTAGTTTGTCTGAACACCACAATCTAATGGGCAGATAGATTTTGCCTTTACTCGATTCTAGTCGAGAGTTCGGACGGGACTTGATCGCACAGTGCATGGGGTTTGGCGTCTGGTGCAGCAGGCAGGTCGCGGACGCTGGTCGCGGTCGGCAGTAGGTGCGCATCGGGCGCTGGGCGTGACGCGCGGACAGCTGGACTACGGGAACGGGCGCTGACAGTTGTTGGGCGTGTGCGTGCACGCGAGGCGCTATGCCTATGCCAAAATGGACTGGCCATGCGTGCCTGGGACCATGCGAGCGTGTGCGGAAAGTATCTTGGGCGTGCGCAGATTGTGCGCGAGTTGCAGTCGCACGCGTTGGGAACTTGCGCGATCGGCAGACACGAATGAAGGGCATCGCGCGAGCAGGTGAACGACATCGGTGGCGTGCTGCGAGCAGGTAGGCGTCGCTGAGCGTCGCTGCTGGGAGTTGGCGTCGGGCCTGGCTGGGTGTGACTGCCGGCGGTAGCTCGCAGTTGCGATCGACTGGGCTTGGCTGACTTCCGGCGGCGATGGGCGGTTTTTGGCAGGTTCTCATGGTGGCGAATGGTGGTGATCAAGTTGGGAAGATGACCGGAAATAGATGAATAAAAGGCTCGAATAAATTGTACCAAAATGCCTTCTAACGGATTACCTACACACCTACTTCGATTAACCTTGGTGGAGCGATTAATCGAATCTCTCTAACTCTAGAACAAAGCTTTTTCTCTCGTGTATGATGGAGAAAATCGGCCAGCCCAAGTCTTTGCAAGAGGTTTGTAACGCCCCGTTTTAGTTTAAAGAGTTTACCGAATTTATTTATAAAAATTAGAGTAAATTTTTTGCAAAATATTAAATTTAAAACTTTAAAAGTTAACGGGCGCTACTTAACTACTAACAACAAATAAACAAGAGTACAAACACAAAAGACCTACACATGCAGGGTAACAATTAAAATAACATTCCATAAATCATAACTTCCAGATTCAAGTCAAAGGTTCAACATGATTCCAAAATAAACAAAGCGGAAGCATCAAAATTAATTATCCAACATAGATAGATAAAGCGGAAGCAAAAAGAACTCGACAATCCAATGACCACAACTTGCTCGTCTCTCGTTGCTGCCGCCAACAATGCTCAACCTAAAGATAGGAAGAGGAACAAGAGGACAAAACAAACAATGGGGGTGAGC
>CACSLK010031729.1:1315857-1329745 GCA_902706635.1 Striga hermonthica | reverse complement strand
GGGGGGGTGAGCAAAACCACTATGCTCTCCAATATCGCATAAGTCTCGCATAAGGATCCAAAACCATAAATAGAGTATGCATAGAATCCAGGTCTAACTCCCTATTCGGCCCTATCGCAAAACCTCTTATGTACATACAACAACCTTCCGATCAAACATCGACAAGGAGTAACCAGAAACCTTCCCTACCTAGCTCGACATAGGCAAAGGAATCCTTTTCGGGAGACAGTGGAGCCTAAAAGGACCCCCCCGAAGCATACACGGATCAGGGCGTCACCCCCCGAACTCACACACGGATCAAGTGACCTCTCATTATTTTTGCATTCATCAAAGTTACTATAGGCGAGACGCCCCTGGCATTGTAACACACTAGACTAGGGTTCTCAGGCATATTTAAGTTATTGAAACGAAAATTTATACGAAATACGAAATGCAATAATTATAGATACACAAACTGTACCCACCTGGATGAAGAGGTAGACAAAACACTCAAATAGCAGAAATGTAGGTCGAGGGTTCGACTCCTTAAGAACCTAACATTAAGCGAGATAACTCCCATCAAAATTACCTCACTACTCCAAGTAGATATGACACACAAAGCAAAAAGTTAGGGCAGATAAGGGAAAATGAGACAGATAAGCACAACAAGAACGAACAACTCTTATACTGAACTGGAGGACTTTAAAAACAATTTCAAAGGCTCGAAAAATCACCAATCTCATGTGAATAAACACATAACAATTATTCTCAACCATCACGAATTAGACTCAAATTGTCCTGTCAGATTAATCGCCATTAAGTCCTCCAATAATCAATATTAAAACAAGGCATGAATGTCACATATATAAGTTTTTCTTTTACCTCTACTAATTAAGCATGCCTCATACAAATTTCCGACTATAACAAATCATGCTAGAACTCACATCTTTCGGCACTTAAGCACAACCAACAAAGACTTAACAATTTGATCTAAAACTCGGATCAAAACTTGTTTCAAGATCTCATAGGGCTTAACCAACATTTTGCTGCTGCAGAATTTGAAAAAAAAAACTGATTGCGCGACTTTCGAAATCTGAACGTATCTTTTTACACAAAAGTTATTTTTGACTGATTCAAAAACCATTTGAAACCTAAGAGATAGATCTAGAAATCATCAGAATACATCAACCTTCCCAGGTATTGGGAAATATGTCAAAAACAGCAAAACAGAAGGAACCAATGTTTTCCTTTGAAACTTTGAAAACAAACTGCGCGTTGTTCATATTTTCGACGTAACTATCAAAATAAAAATGATAATCACTCAATTCATTTTCCTCTCGGAAGATAACTCAGAGAACTACAACTTTAATGAAGATGTCAAAGGATAACTCAGAGAACTACAAACACAGACGATCTGCTGCAACAATGAAATAAAAAACTGAACGGCGCAACAATTTTATAAAAATCATAACTTATTAGTTTCAAATCGGAATTACAAAATTCCAAAGCCCAGATATAGACAACTGAACATATTATATTTCATAAGATGAAAACAACTTCAAGTACAAATTCGATAGCACGTAGGACATATATATCTATCATGCGATATATGAGAACGACCACAATAACGAGAGGATTTGAATTAGTTACCCGACTTTGGGAAACTACGAGTTATCAAATGGGAAACGGGCCAGACAACGGGTCGGACGATGGACTCCAGATAAATAGGCTGAATGATCGAGCAACTGGGGCTCGAAACGGCTGCCGCTAAGCTCACACGAGACTCGAAAGGGTTTATCGCTGCTGTTCGGGCGCTAGACAAAGGTCGACGGGGCTGGCGAGACCTCCAACGAGGTGCTGCTGGACCACCGAGAATGGAGCTTCTCGCTAAATAAAATGGAAGCTGGGACTCGGAATGGGATGTGGCTGAAGCTTCACGGGGAGGACACCGGCGAGGACGTGGCTGCGGAGGAGCACGGCGGGAATAGCAGGCTCACGCTAGGGCTTGTGATGGTCATTCTGACGGACCTTGACTGCTCCTCACGTTCGAAAGTGGTGACGAACGGCTGCCGGAGGTGTTCGCCGGAATCCATGGTGGACGGAGCTTCCGAGGCGACTTGTGGACAGACCGCTGCGCGGCTTGCCTCAACGGAAAGAACGGATAGAGGTTCGGTCGGCCGCTAGTTGCTGGCTCTCATCGGGACGTGGTGGTGCATGGAGGAGGAAGGTAGCTCGCCTGATGTGATTTCGAGGGGGATGCTACCCGAAAGATTGAAGGAAGGTGGAAGAAAATGTTCAAGATTGAGAGAGAGGTGATTCGTTTTCAGTATGTGAGGTGGAGGGGAAAATAATGTGGGGAAGAGATTAAATGGCTAATTAGTGGAAATAACTCCTAATTAATAAGTCAAAGGTACCACATAATTAGGAGTAACTAGCTTATTTATGAAAAAATGATGTTACAACATTAAAATTCAAAATTCAACAACACATGCATGCGTGAGGATTTGGCCGGGCGGATGGCTCGAGCTGGCGTGGTCCGGCTGGGTGGTTTGGTTCACGGCCAGGTCTCCAATGATTCAACGATTCGACTTGCTCGCTCGCTCACTCGGTTAGATCGATAATAAAAACTAACGATATAATTCGGCTCGATATTAAAGTTAATTTAAGAATACAACTAGACAATTACGAGCACATAATAAAAATAATCGAGCATGAATAAAATAAATAATAATAATAATAAATCTAAAATAATCTGGAAAAAATGGGGCGCTACAATCTACCCACCTTAAAAGGAATTCCGACCTCGGAATTCGAAGACAAAAGGAACTAACGAACTAACAGAATACACAGACCTCCAAAACGATTAGTTGGGGAATCTCCCCCTAATCTCGGCATCTATCCCTCAAGTCGTCTCGGACTCATCATGTCAGCCCCCAACACCTTCCCAAAGCTCACTGCCCGGTTTCTCAGCCGATAGACACCCTGGTCCAAAATGGCCACCGGTACCTTCTCATAGGTAAGGTCTCGCTCGACCCGCAGTTCGCCGAAGTCCACCATGTAGTCTGGTTCATGCACATCTCTATGCAACATAGAGACATGAACACAACATGCATCCTTGACAAATCTGGTGGTAAAGCTAGTCGTAAGTCAACGACTTGAGTAAGGATCTCAAAGGACTAACTGCACACGACAGCGGATCCTCATTACCCCAAACTGAAGTATATCACACCTCTAGTCATATGAAAGGGGATACTCGAATGGTACCATCCAGATACCCGTTCGATACACAAAACACAAAATGGCTCACCCAAGGTGAGAAATCGCAAAACGCATCACACAACATGCACACACGACCTTAACAAGTCTCATAGCGCCTCAACCGTGAGATCATCGGTCAAACAATCGTAGTTGATATGTGGAGTTGAGTTTCAGCATGGTGCCTGGGTCACGCCAAAAACTTACCCACAGTCTCGACACACTCGTGACTTATTGTCGAAGCATTTGTCATGGTAAATGTGTAACCATGCACTCAGTATAGCCTCGCTATACTCATACTTACAACACATAATTCTACGAGACAAAAGTAGCCCATCACGGATCCATTTTTCGGGAACACAAAGCCCTATTTCGCCGTCTTGAAAAATCCTCGAATAGGCATAGGAACCTATCGGCCATGCTTCCTTATCGAAACCATCGATCAAGGATGCAAACACGATATGGTGGAACTTGGAACTCTCGGTGGTCAAACTGTCCTAAAGAAAAATAAGTTGGACATTTGAGTCATTAATGCTGTCCTTCGAAAGGCGACACGCTCGTAGGCATTGCATATGCGGGGCGCCAAGACGTTCACGTGCACCTATTCAGAAACCAGCTGCAAGGTCAAGGTTTGGCCGATCACGTTGGCCTGGGAGTTCCGTGTGTCTGGTGATGGCAGCTGCAGCTTGCGTGTGAGTCAACGTTCGGCCGTGCACAAGCCTCTCGTCTATCAGTAGAGGCGTACACGCTCGACCACCACTTCGTGGCTACACCCAGTCAGGGTCGGTTTTCGGTTCAAGGTTTCAGTAAGAAATTTAATCCATGGTTTTTCTCAACATGAAAATTTTTCTGAATTGGGATTTCACATAGGCTAAAGCAATAGCAAGAGAAGAATTTTCCTCCAAAATGTTTACAAATGGGGTTTATTCCAAATAAACTTTTTGGTCTTACATGAATTCCAAAGTTTCAATGTCTAAAAAATAGCAGGGTATAAAACCGAGTTCCAAGTCCATTTCATTTTTACAACAACGCACACTAACACGCAAAAGATTCAACGCTGAAGACAAGCAATAATCCTCAAAGGAAACGAATGCGGCTCTCCAGTCGAGAATGGTACTAGGTCAGCGGCTCCTTCGAGACACCAACTAGCTAGCTTACTTTGGCTCTTCCGACTAACAGCGTCGGCTGTCACGCCAACTCTTCCTTCGGTAGCTAATCGTGCCGGCAGTCCTGAACAAGCTCTACTCATCTGCACTGCCCAGCGTTTACATATCAAGGTCCAAGCGAAAGGCATTCTTTCATCGAAATGACCTCGATCACATCTTCGTTTATTTCTGCCATCTCGGAGTTCTTAGATTATATCGTCGCTGTAGAATTACTACTAAATATTCTGTCACAGTCACCATTGCGTTGCGTAGCACAGAAAGAATCACTATTTGATTGCAGATATTCTCATTGGTTTCCAGAGTCCGTTTTGATACGTCGATTCCTCGATCTTATGCTAATGATACATCGGGTCTCGGATCGGTCTTCAAAGATTTTGCAGTTATCTTCAGATGATTGCACAAGTCTTCACCTCGTGATAGTAGTTGATCATCTCTCCTCTTCCACTGGTTAGGTTTACGGTTGTAGATGTGCAGTATTCTTTCCCATGAACAAATCGGCTCCTCCGGTGTTCAAGTTGGTTGCAACTCGCCTTGTTCATCTGGTAGCCTTCCGTGCAGATTTTCCAGACATCTCCAAGGTGCATCAGGTGATTGGTGCGTCTCAGAAATGGTTCAACTCGTCATCGATAATGATAAAAATAATTTGGTTCGGATGAATGGAATGAATATCCGAACACAACTGAAAGAATGATATAAGACAAGCAGAAAGCTGGAACACTTGTCTCAATTGATACATCAGATCACAAAACTTGATCTCGAAATTCCAAGCGAACAAGAAAACAAGGACAAGGGTTTTCAAATGTTTTGCACAAGTCCAAGAAATTGAAAGATTTCTCTCGAATACCAGAAAGAAATAAAGAACGAAAACTTGTCAAAGGTTACAACGAGAATATGAGCGGCTATACCCTTCACAATGCATATGCTCCAGGCTCGACTACCCTCTTTGAAAGATCCTTCATAATCCTTTAAGGTATAAAACCTTCCTTGCATTAGTCGATGACTCCCGATCGGGGAAAACTATTTCTAATGCGACATACGATTCACTCACAATAGGATAAATGACCGTCGCTGGCCTCCAGGTCAAGATACTATAGGGGTTTGCGCTGACCTTTGCGTTATCGCAAGCTAAAATCACAAACCTTGCGATAAATAAGGTTTAGCAGAAAACAAATATGCTTATCCTTATTCGTACACAAATTCTTTAATCAAAGTTAGTTCTAAGTATATCAAGTACAAGAATTGCACAACAATTTAAAAAAATAAAACACAGAAAACAGAAGATAAATAGACAACACACGATCTCGATTTCTCGGTCAGTCATCTACTATATGCAATCACGGTAGCTCCAAGGAAAGTATTTCTCGGTGATGATTCTCCTTCATTCGCACTTGAAATGAAGCGGCACGGTCTCCTTGAGCTTTACAGAGTCACTCTTTCAGAATCGTCAATTATCGCTACCCATTGTTCATCACTCACGCAATAAAAGGTAGCCATTGATTTCCTCGAGATTTTGCCATACTCTAGAGTCGCGCTAGTGGTACTCCATCGATCAACAGAACACTTCGACATCGGTTGACAACTCGTTCGAAGCTTTAAATCGCAATCATCGCACATCAATGATTGGATTCCACCTCTGCTCCTCCGGTCCACTTGTGAACTGCCCCTGATGTTCGAATGATTCCGCACATTCGGGACCTCTCGGTTGTCTAATCTCGATGAGGCATCCTGACATTGGTCACCAGAAAAGCTATGGTGCATAAACGCAAATCTCATCTATCGACGAGATAGCTCGCACAAGGTGCTAACTCGAAACTTATACAGAGAAAAATTTCTAGACTTCATCACTAAACACTAGAATTCGAATTATAGCAAAGGTGGATAGTCCTAAGCCCCAAATAAGATAATAAAAAACAACAAACTCATACCTCGAGTTAGCGCGGCGAGAGAAAGCGAGTGGCCAATGGTCATTAGCAATACCAACACTAGAGATAGTCTACAGAACGCTGACTAGCTCTGATACCATACTGTAACGCCCCGTTTTAATTTAAAGAGTTTACCGAATTTATTTATAAAAATCAGAGTAAATTTTTCGCAGAATATTAAATTTAAAACTTTAAACTTTAACGGGCGCTACTTAACTACTAACAACAAATGAACAAGAGTACAAACACAAAGAACCTACACATGCAGGGTAACAATTAAAATAACATTCCATAAATCATAATTTCCAGATTCAAGTCAAATGTTCAACATGATTCCAGAATAAACAAAGCGGAAGCATCAAAATGAGATATCCAACATAGATAGATAAAGCGGAAGCAAAAAGAACTCGACAATCCAATGACCACCGCTTGCTCGTCTCTCGCTGCCGCCGCCAATAATGCTCAACCTAAAGATAGGAAGAGGAACAAGAGGACAAAACAAACAATGGGGGTGAGCAAAACCACTATGCTCACCAATATCGCATAAGTCTATCTCGCATAAAGATCCAAAACCATAAATAGAGTATGCATAGAATCCAGGTTTAACTCCCTATTCGGCCCTATCGCAAAACCACCTATGTACATACAACAACCTTCCGATCAAACATCAGCAAGGAGTAACCGGAAACCTTCCCTCCCTAGCTCGACATAGGCAAAGGGATCCTTTCCGGGAGACAGTGGAGCCTAAAAGGACCCCCCAAAGCACACACAGATCAGGGCGTCACCCCCCGAACTCACACACGGATCAGGTGACCTCTCACTTTTTTTGCATTCATCAAAGGCACTATAGGCGAGACGCCCCTGGCGGTGTAACACACTAGACTAGGGTTCTCAGACATACTTAAGTTATCAAAACGAACATTTATACGAAATACAAAATGCGATAATGATAGATACACAAACTGTACCCACCTGGATGACGAGGTAGACAAAACACTCAAATCGCAAAAATGTAGGTCGAGGGTTCAACTCCTCAAGAACCTAACATTAAGCGAGATAACTCCCATCAAAATTACCTCACTACTCCAAGTAGATATGACACACAAAGCAGACAGTTAGGCTGATAAGGGAAAATGAGACAGATAAGCACCCACCGGACTCAGGATGGGCCAAAGTTAACACGGACGAAGCATTCATTCGCACTACCAGGCTGTGTAGTGCGGGGGGAGTCCTCTGAAATAAGTTCGGTAGATGGATTGAAGGATTTGTTATGAATATTGGGATTGGTACTATCACCGGAGCCGAACTTTGGGGCTTATTTCAAGGCCTACAGCTGGCTTGGGACTTGGGATTTTGATAGGTTGTAGCTGAGATTGATAGCCAGTGTGTGCTGCAGATGGTTACTGACTTACGCACTCATTTTAGAGTCCATGAATCCTTAGTCAGAGCCATTCGATCTTTAAGTTTTTCTTTTACCTCTACTATTTAAGCATGCCTCATACAAATTTCTGACTATAACAAATCATGCTAGAACTCACATCTTTTGGCACTTAAGCACAACCAACAAAGCCTCAACAATTTGATCTAAAACTCAGATCAAAACTTGTTTCAAGATCTCATAGGGCTTAACCAACATTTTGCTGCTGCAGAATTTGAAAAAAAAAAACTGATTGCGCGACTTTCGAAATCCGAACGTATCTTTTTACAAAAAAGTTATTTTTGACTGATTCAAAAACCATTTGAAACCTAAGACATCAACCTTCCCAGGTATTGGGAAGTATGTCAAAAACAGTAAAACGTAAGGAACCACTGTTTCCCTTTGAAACTTTGAAAACAGACTGCGCGTTGTTTATATTTTCGACGTAACTATAAAAATAAAAATGATAATCACTCAATCCGTTTTCCTCTCGGAAGATAACTCAGGGAACTACAACTTTTATGAAGACATCAAAAGAAAATAACAAGATCCCGTCACTCAAAAATAGTGACAAACACAGACGATCTGCTGCAACAATGAAATAAAAAACTGAACGCGCAACAATTTTGTAAAAATCATAACTTATTCGTTTCAAATCGGAATTACAAAATTCCAAAGCCCAGATATAAAAAACTGAACATATTACATTTCATAAGAAGAAATCAACTTCAAATATGAATTCAATAGCACGTAGGACATATATAACTATCATGTGATATATGAGAACGACCGCAATAACGAGAGGATTTGAATTAGTTACCCGACTTTGGGAAACTACGATGTATCGAATGGAAACGGGCCAGAAAGCGGGTCGGACGACGGACTTCGGACAAACGGGCCGAACGATCGAGCAACTGGGGCTCGAAACGGCTGCCGCTAAGCTAACACCGGACTTGAAAGGGTTTATCGCTACTGTTCGGGCCCTAGACAAAGGCCGACGGGGCTGGCGAGACCTCCAGCGAGATGATGCTGGTCCGCTAGGAATGGAGCTTCTCGCCGGATAAAATGGAAGCTGGGACTCAGAATGGGACGTGGCTGAAGCTTCACGGGGAGGACGCCGGCGAGGACGTGGCTGCGGAGGAGCACGGCGGGAATAGCAGGCTCACGCTGGGGCTTGTGATGGTCGTTCTGACGGATGTTGACTGCACCTCACGTTCGAAAGTGGTGACGAACGGCTGCCGGAGGTATTCGCCGGAATCCATGGTGGACGGAGCTTCTGAGGTGGCTTGTGGACGAACCGCTACGTGGCTTGCCTCAACGGAAAGAACGGACAGAGGTTCGGTCGGCCACTAGCTGCTGGCTCTCGTCGGGACGTGGTGGTGCATGGCGGAGGAAGGTGCATGGCGGAGGATGTGATTTCGAGGGGGAAGCTATCCGAAAGATTAAAGGAAGGTGGAAGAAAATGTTCAAGATTGAGAGAGAGGTGATTCATTTTCTGTATGCGAGGTAGAGGGGAAAATAATGTGGGGAAGAGATTAAATGGCTAATAAGTGGAAATAACTCCTAATTAATAGGTCAAAGGTACCACATAATTAGGAGTAACTAGCTTATTTATGGAAAAATGATGTTACAACATTTAAATTCAAAATTCAACAACACATACATGCGTGAGGATTTGGCCGGGCCGGCTGGGTGGTTTGCTTCACGGCCAGGTCTCCAATGATTCAACGATTCGACTTGCTCGCTTGCTCAGTTAGATCGATAATTAAAACTAACGATACAATTTGGCTCGATATTAAAATTAATTTAAGAACAACTAGACAATTACGAGCACATAATGATAATAATTGAGCATGAATAAAATAAATAATAATAATAACTATAAAATAATTTGGAACAAATGGGGCGCTACAAGGTTGGGAGTCTGGGACTTGGTATATATATATTCTCCATTAGGGACCTTAAGGATGTGCTAAATATGTGCTTATCCCATTAGGCCAAGAAATCCTAATCTAATTCCATCTACTAATCCAATCTAGGATAGAACTCTCCAACTACTCATCACCTCCTAGAAGACTCTCAAGTCTCCTAACATTAGACAATATTCTAGTAGAAATATTCTCTCCTAATGGAATAATAAATATGGAATATAATTAATTCCTTATTAAATAGAATTAAATAATAAAACTTTCCACTAGAGTAATATTATTGCTCTCCCCATTTAGCTTCTAATTTATCAATAAATTCAAGCCTCCATGATTAAATAATATTAATCTGATTTATCGATTTACCTCTCTATGATTAAGATATAACGTCCGTTGATTAATTAAATTACTGACAAAATAATTAATCAACTTCTTATTCATTTATGAAATTAGTACCACTCAGATCCTTAACCATTATGTCCGACAATCGTCTACCTGCAGTGTTTTAACATAATGTACATTCCTTAGCTCATTTCGAGGACGTCATCAATCCAGTGCACTGGAATATAGTGACCATAAATAATTTATAATAGCACATTATATAACCATTTTTATTTACCAAAATACCTCGTATGTCATCATAATAAAATAGGAATCACTTGGTAAATCAAATAAACAAGAAGTGAATATATATACCTATTTTATATTACCTTACAGCTTAAGGGAACGCATCAATCATCGAAGGTCTAGATTACAACAATGATCAGTGAGTCTTATAATCTTATCCTTCTGCGGTCTTGTTCAACACTTATCATAAGTGCAAGTGTAATTCTTCAGTCAAAGACCAACTGAATCAAGAAAACACTACAGTCTTTTTCCAAGAGGGTCTCACTGCCTGTCTAGACTGTGAACGAATAGTTTAGTCTTATAAGGAACTGATAGGTGATCTTTCTATTAGAAACACTTTGAACCATACTATCTCAATATAAGACAAGGAGTATAATTTGCATAAATAAATAAACTACAAACATATGTACTTTGACTGAAACATGATTGCCAGATCAAAATGGAATTGATAGAATCTGCAAAACATAGCTTTTACAGCATAACTGTAACACAAACACCTAGAGAATATCAAAATCGTAGAATTTCAACTCATTTAAACAAATATCTGCTTTAATATGATTTTACGAAGAAACAACCCAGAAATCAAAATCGACATTTCCCATGTTAACATGCGAGTTTTGCCTTGAAAATTTTACCACAGAGACATCATCAACAAAGAGTTCACTCATAAAAATTTTAGATCATTTGACCAAGAATTTGAGTTTTAATCATTTTTCAAATGTTCAGCAGCATGCTCGATTTTAGAAATTCATAACTCACAATATACACATGAAAATGGTCCAAGGTCTATACCATTAGACCAAGAACGATCCAAAGTTCCATATACTCCAGTGTTTCAACGAAAAACACACGGATCTTTTGATCCCAATCATTAATCAAAAGTATCTCAACATTTAACACTTAAATCAGGCATATAAATCTTCAAACACATATAATTCTCATATTCCAGCACATAATCAAAATAAAATACCAAGGTAATGAGGGATAACCACCCATTACCATACTTCAAGGGGAGATCACGAAAAGGAGTGGCTAGGAGGCGATGCAGGCTCGGGGACGGCGGTGCTCGACATAGTTGCGCGTCTCGGGCTGGTTTCGATCGTCTCGGGAGGCCAAGGATTGCGAACTTGCTGGTCTAGACTCGCTCAAAAAGAGGCTGAGTGATCATGATTGGTCGCGAATGAAGGTCAAGCGCCTCTGCTTGTGAGGGTCGACGGTTGTGCACGCGGGGATCGGGGAGCCGACTGCATGCAATGGCCGAGAGAGAGAGATGAGAGAGAAAGAGTGGTGTGGGGCGACTGATAAAGGAGTAGGGTGTGAGGGAAAAATAGGTTGGGGAATAAGTAAGGAGGGGCTTAAATAGGCAAAGGGTTGCCCTAACTTACTATATCGGCGTAAAGGAAAGAGGGTCGGGCGCCCACGCGGGCTTCAGTGGGTTTTCGGGCCGAGGCGCGTTGTGAGGGTGAGGGATGAGGTGGGCTTCGGCTAAGGGATTGCAGGTCTGGGCTAAGTCTTCTTGCAATTCGGGCCGAAGGCCACTCCAAGAAGGGTTGGCAATAAAAATCGTTTAAGGCTCGGTTGGATTCAGTCGCGAGAAATAATTAAAACGAATATAAGTTTGGTACACCCAGTTAAACCGAAAATTCGAACAATGATCGAAAAAATAAAATCGAACAAGATAAATAACATTATATTATTCACAAAATAATATAATATAAGCAATTAATTCAAGACATAAAATAATAATGCGAATTAAATAAATATCCGAAAAATCCAATATTCAAACAGGGAGCTACAATGCTTCTTCATTCATCGTTGCTGCCGGTCATGGTGTTGAAACATAAATGGAAGTTTCTCTCTCTATTCTCTTGGGTTAGAACAAAGAGAGAAATTGAAGAAGAAGAAGAAGAAAAATTATGTGTAGAGAAAATCATGAATGAGAGAAAGGTTGCGTGTAGGAAGTTAAATGGATCTGACATAGATATGCTCAAAAAGAAGATTTCCATAAATCGAGGAGATGAGAGAGGTTGGGCAGTTTTAGGTAAAAAAATCCTCAAAAATAAAAAATTCAAACGTACTTCAACTTCTCACAAAATAACTTCCCACAAAAATCAGAAAATTTAATTAAAAAAAAAATCTTAATATATTGTTGTTATATGTAAATGAACAAAGATTATCCAAAGAGATTTGTATCGATTATTAAGAGAAATTATAGTTATGAAAAGATGGTCAAAACATGGTCTATTGAATGTGATAGTTTTTTTTTTTTTTTTTTTGTATCATCTGTTTTGAAGCTTCTTTCAGCCGTTTTATAGTACAATCCAAGATTATCGAGACTACAATGATTCACAAGGAAAAGTCAATGGCGGCTGATTGCCATTCATTCATGTAATACGCCACTTGGCAAAGCATAATGATGAGTTTGCTGAGTTGGCACTGTAACACCCCTCCTTACTGTAAAATCAGAGTGCGCAGTAATTCGCAAAGTCTTTTAAAAAATAAAACCTTTTTACTTTGCGAAAGCTGATTCGGGGTGCTACCTTTAGAAATCCTTAATTTAGAAAACCGTTATTTTACTTTTAATAAAAACGTCCGGTTACTGAAATCATAAGTTCCTTAAAAGTTCATCAAAAGTAATAAGTTCGTCAAACGAGTACGTCAAAAGACATCATAACATCATCAAAAGTCATCAAAGTATCGTAAGCGGAAGCGTAAGTTATAATCATAATTATACAGTCCCAATATAAATGTCCTGAGGTCCCGTCACGTCACGTCACGCTCCCGGTCCGACGTCCTGACCTGAAAAAAAACATGATAAAACTGGGGAGTGAGCACTATGGCACTGTGCTCCGTGGAAACTCATACTAATGTAAAACATCGTAAATAATAACAGTTCATGAACTAAGCATATATAACTGAACTGAAACTGAAACTGATATCTGATACCGGTCTGATCTCGCGACATAAGTCACGTAACTGATAACTGAAATCTGTCGGCACAAACTAATACCACAATCTCCCGGCACAAACTAATACCGGACCATGTGCACACTCTAGTGGTTAGATTAGGCCACTAGAACCCAGAATGGACCGACGACCATTCCGAGCGGATACTGAATATACATACCTCGAACATGGTAGCGTAATTATAAACAATGTAGTACTTAGTCTGAGTCCCCACCTTAACTGCTGAACTGAAAGGTAGTACTGATGCCTGTTCAAACTGAAAATAATATAAACAATTACTATTGACTATGCTTAGACTGTTAACTTAACTGATTAATCTCGTTAAGATGCTCTTTTTAACTTAACATGATTTTTAGACTTATCCGGAATAACCGGAACTGACTTAACCTGAACTGATTGGACATGAATTTACTGAACTGGAATAATCCCGGAAATTTAACTGAAAATATCCTTAAGACATGAACCGGGCTGAACATGAACGGAACTGGATTAAATGAGACTGGACCGAATTAACTGAGACTGGACCGGTTCAGCCGGTCTGAACCGGTCTGGACCGGACTGCGGTCCGACTGAACCGGCAGTCGGCTGGGCTCGGCCAGCAGCCTGCCGCGTGCAGCGCGCAGCGTGCAC
>CACSLK010031729.1:1291442-1303995 GCA_902706635.1 Striga hermonthica | reverse complement strand
CCTCGTATGTCATCCTAACAGAATAGGAATCACTTGGTAAATCAAATAAATAAGAAATAAAAATATATGCCTATTTTATATTATTTTACAACTTAAGAGAACGCATCAATCGCTGAAGGTCTAGGTTACGACAACGGTCAGTGAGTCTCATATCCTTATCCTTCCGTGTCCTGTTCAACACTTAACATAAGTGTTAGTGTAATCCTTCAGTCAAAGACCAACTGAATCGGGAATACACTACAGTCTTTTTCCAAGTGGGGTCTCACTGCCAGTCTAGACTGTGAATGAATAGTTTAGTCTTATAAGGAACCGATAGGTGATCTTTCCGTTCGAAACTCTTCGAACCACACTATCTCAATATAAGACATGGAGTATGTATTGCAAAATAAATAAACTGCAAACATATGTACTTTGACCGAAACATGATTGCCAGATCAAAATGGAATTGATAGAAACTGCAAAACACAGCTTTTACAGCATACCTCTAACAGCTATCCTTGGCAGAAAGTTGGTACAACACCAACTTCCACACCAGTATAAAGATGACCCCATTTCAGGCACTTTATGGATACAAGCCTCAGACCTTTTCTATGGTGCCCTACCTAGACTCTGATCACACAGAGGTGAAGGAGTTTATGCAAGAAAGAAGCTCACAAGCAAGGCTACTCAAACAAAATTTAATTCAAGCCCAATCGAGGATGAAGTTTTATGCAGATAAAAAAAAGGGAAGACAAGCAGTTTGCAGTGGGTGAACAAGTTTTCCTCAAACTACAGCCATACAGGCAAAACTCAGTGGCACTTAGGAAAAATATCAAGTTATCTGCTCGATTTTATGGGCCTTATACTATCACTGAGAAAATTGGGGCAGTAGCTTACCGTTTAGCTCTCCCTGAAGGGTCGCAAGTTCACCCGGTCTTTCACTGCTCATTGCTCAAAAGAAAGTTGAAGCCTGGTTCTCAACCCAAACCGCTGCTACCTGAGACAAATGATGATGGCCAAATCAAAGCAGATCCACTGGCAATTATAGAAAAACAAATGGTTCTGCGAAATGGAAAACAGATACCTCAAGTTCTGTTTTGTGGGAAGGCACACCACCGGCACAGATCTCGTGGGAGGATGCATCCTTCATCAATCGCCAATTTCCAAACCTTGATCCTTGCGGTCAAGGATCTCAAGATGGCGGAGGTAATGTCATGAACCCGAAATCATCTGCGCGAAATTTGGCTAATTTGGAGGATAAAAGACAAATCTTTATCGAAAATAAGGCGTCTTGGGTGGAAAAGGGGGAGTCTTTGAATGTTTTGGTCGACGATTTGGCTGGTGAAGGTAATTAGGGTCCGAAGCTGTTGAGGATGGTGTTTCTGCGATGTTTGTTCACAGTGAATTTGAGCATAAAGTAACAATTGAAGAAGAGGAATAAATGGCAGCATCTCAAAGCATTGGGCCGGTTTTCAAGACAATCTGATAGCATTGGTTTTATTTCTATTATGGCCCACTTTCTATGTTAAAAGTGGGCTTGATTTCTAAGAGTTTTATGCTGGGCTTTTCACTTGCAATAGCCCAATTATTGTTATTAAGTTTCTAGAAATAGTTTGTTATTTTGGGACCCACTAGGGAGTATGTAATCGGGAAATTGTCAGAGATCAAGTAACAAATCAGCATTATTCACATGTCTCTTTCTCTCTTTCTATTCCTCTCTTTCTCTCTCTAAGTCGTCTTCCTCCCCATTCTCTTCCAATTAATTACAGAATTTTACAGATAAAATACCAGAAAATTCCCAAAAATATAAATACAGAAATCGAGCCTAACAAATTGCTTCCGCCTTGAACTGAATATTGCTATTATTGATTTCTCTATTATTGATTATTGGATTATTGATAGAGAGTGTATTCCCTAGGATATTGATTATTGGAATGCTTGGATTGTATTATCGATTATTGGAATTATTGATTATTGATGAATGAGTACTGAGGATTGAGTATTGATGATGGATAAGTATTGATTATTGATTTGGAAATGAGTAGCGCCTCAAGTATTTTGAAATAAATTTTAAAAGAAATAAATTATTCTGATTTTCGACAAATAAAAATGGGGCGTTACAGTCACTATTGAATTGAGGGTTAAGTATAAATAGAAAATCGTCTCTTGAAGTTTATTTCATCTTTACTTTTGCTCTGCAATCTAACTTCCTGTTTTCTTGCAACTTTGTCCTTTTTTCGAACTTATTGACTCATATAACTGCATCCCTCAAAGCACTTCCCTCAGATCTGTGAATTTCTTCTCGTGGTAAGACTTATTTCTTTTTTTGTTTATCTGTTTCGGTATATTTCTTCTTCGAATCATGAGTGTGTCATGGGCATCTTCTGGGGATGATGAGCTGAACATTATGATGATCAACATGGTTCATTTCGGGGAGATGGAATTGCTTTCCGAGTATAACCGGTGGGATCAAGTTTTTGTCGAACGCCTGAATATCTGATTAAACGATACCGAAGAGGACAAAAAGGTGGAAGAGAACGGTGTTGACGATCCAAGATATTGGAGACGACCTATTAGAAGGTGACCAGACCCCAAAGTTAACTGTCACAGTGAACCGAGCATATTGACAGATGCCGACGTCATTATGTTGCGGAGTGAGATTCGAGTCCCTACGTCGGTACATTTATTTGCACCGTATCCCGGGGAAAGGTTTACATGTCCGCCGCCAGGGTGTGTCGGTGTGTTTGCAGAGAGTTTAAGATTGGGATTGCGATTTCTCTTGCCACGCATAATTACCGAGTACTTACGAAATTGGGAATTTACCTTATGTCAAATCGCTCTGAATTCATGGAAGCGAGTTATCGGATTGCTCGTGCTTTTGGCTGAAAAGAAGTGGGATTTGCCGTCGGCGAGGGACATGAGAAGTATATTTACTTTTAGGAAAAGTCAGGATAGACAAGTAACAGACCCGCTTCTAACTTCTTTTTGATTGTCGGTAAACCTCAATCAAGGGTTAAGGTCAGTAAATTGATAACAGAAGTCCCTGACACGCTTCATGGATTTCAGGAAGAATGGTTGTGGGTTGGAGGAGACTGGCAGTGTGCCGACTTTGGTAACGATCTCCTCGCCAATGGGATGAGTATCCCGATGGCTATTAAATCTAGTTACTGTAAGTTAAATTTTTTCTTCCTCTTCATTCCGAGTATTAATTTCGTGTTTTTTTGTCTTCGCTAACAGGTGCACTTTTGTGACATTGTAGCCAAACCGGAAGGAAAGAAAGAGCCTCGATTTGAAGGTGTGCTGTATAATCGGGTTGATAGATTATTTGAACTTTCTGCAAACAAGCGAAGATATCAACGTTTGGTGAAAGATTCTCAGTTGGAGCTAGCCGGCTTATCTCCTGGGATTTTGGATTCTTCATTTCAACCAGGTAAATTCCTTGATCACTTTCTATTATATTTCGCATTGGTAACTTCGATGTTAACTTTAAATATCTTGTTTGGCAGTGTATTATCCATTGTTGGGATACTTCAGTTTTGGAGATCCCATAGAAGCAGAAGAACATCGGAGACGCAATCTAAACTCGGATTTGAAGAATAAAGTCGGAAAAAACAAAAGTCTTCGATCAACCAAGATGGCAGGACGTATGAATCTCCTTAAAGCTTGGAAGAAGAACCCCAACCGATCTCAAAGCATTATCGGCGAACCGTCGTCGACAAGGGTGGAGCCAAGCCCGACTATTGTGAGCGAACCAGCTGTTGTAGATAATCAACCACTCACCGTCGAGCCAATACAACAAGTGATAACGCCAGTAAATGAGCCCATTGTTGAAACCGAAGTCTTGCAAGAAGTGCTTGAAGAGCCTGCTTTGAGCTTGGTAAGTCGTCACAAACGAGCAAGCGTATCTCATGTAGCAGAGCGAATGAAGAAGAGACAAGATATCGGTGCAGGCAAGGAGAAACTACAAGAAGGGATTTTTTTCCTAAGGTGAACTAAAAGAAGGCTGTTGATTTAAAGTTTCCTGAAGATGTATTCGATCCTTGGTTCACAATGTTCCAGACCGTTGTCGAACCGAAAGTGCCAAACGGTCACCGATTTCCTGAGGAGGTGGTGAAAGCAGCAAAGGTCCCTCTGATGTCATGGGACCCGAAGACTCATGCCGGGATTGCATCCTTGCCCGACGATAAAAAATTTAGTTATGCTAAAGGCTACTTGGGATGAGCACTTGTCAGCTTTATCGTTGTCGAGGAAAGTTTTCGGGGCAAGGCTTCAGAGCTTAATAAGAAACAACATGAGTTGAGCTTGAAAGAAGGTGCAATGGCATCCTTGGAGGAGGAAAAGTCCCGTTATTCGGTATCAATGTCGGAGAAAGATGCTCAGCTGAAGGTGGTGCAAACCGAGGTGAGCGCACTCAGAACTGAAAAAGAGAATCTCTTGTTGGCTCATGACCTTATGTCGGTTCATCTTGCCAAAGTTGAAGAAAAAGTGAAGGAAAAGGATGAGCAACTCATGAAATTGAGAGCTGAACTTCAGGCGGTTCGAAAAGATCGTTCTGAAAAAGATGCTGAATTGATCCACAACCGAGAGGCCCATGAAATTGCCTTGAATAAGCTTCATCTAGAGTTGACAGCTATGGCCGAACTCAAATTTCAAGAGGGTCTGGACGTCGGTAAGAAATATGTGATGGAATCCGGCAAGATGTTGAACGACGATGTAGTGACCGAGTGGGATTTAGAGTTAAACACCACCTTAATGTTGCGCTGGGTCATCGATCGCATTAAAAATAGGATTTATAGTGTTGATGAGCTGCGAATTTTCCTTTTGGAAAAATTGGAGAAACATCGTCTTAACCCCGAGATAAAGAATGCTCATATTCCGGCTGATTAGGATGAACGAGATTTCGCCAATAGACTACTGAGGCAGAGAGAAAGTCAGATGCTTGAATTGGACTTGGCTCCTTTATTCGAAGAGCACAAAGCTAAGATCCGACGAGCCTTTATTGATATGGTCCTTGAAGTTGAGAAGGTGAAGAAACCTGAATTGGCAAACATATGTGTTGAGACGATCGCGAAGGCTTTTGTCGTCGAAACACTTGAAGGTCTTTCCGACGAGGATCTATTAGATGCTATCACTGGCTTCGCTCTGCAAAAAGTAGCAGAAGATGACGCCAAAGCCAAAGGTTGGTTGGTAGAGATGGTTCCTTCCGATGAAGATAGAGTCGTTCACGAGGATGATGATGTAGTCATCATAAAGGAGAGCGACGTCCTTCAAGCAATGGAGAAGAAAGAAGATGAAGTATTTCAGCGCTTGGGTCAAAGATTGATAGACCACTTGGATGCGGCGGACAGAAGCAAAGTCGATACTTGAAATCCTCCATCATCAGTGGCTGAGGAGGCGTCGACGTCGGGAACAAACAAGGAAAACCCAGAGGAAACTTCATAATTGTTGTCGTATTTCTTTTATTTTTCTGCTTTGCTTTTCTTTGAAGGATGATTATTGAATGTAATGTTAGTATTCTATTATGAATGGAATTTATTGTTTTTAATTTTAATTTTATCATTTTGAAGCATCTTATTATGTTGTAAGTATATTGCCATAATAAGATAAAAAGGAATTTTTGAAGTCAAGATATGTCAGAATAATTGTGAAAGAGTGTTCAGCAGATAATATGTTTTGATTATACCGACGTGATACTTGACATTTATATTTTACTTTCTCGCGAATTTATTCGAGTTCTCGATATCGATATAATTTATAGAATATCCGATATCTATAAACTTTTAGTGTGAATAAACATGAATAGACTTGATTTTATCGTAGAAATTTCTGAATCATTTAGAGGACTCAGAAACACTGACTGTTAGCTCATGAAATCAACGTGGGGATTTGAAATTGTAGAGCATAAGCCTCCCCAAGCCATCTCCAGGGTTGGAAGTATCCGACTTTGTCGCGTTTGGCCAGGCCATACCAACTTCAGGGTACAGACACGTTTAGCCTTAGCAATGGGGATCAATTTATTGAGATCCCAGTGATCGAACAAATTATAGTGGTTCATCACACAATCTTTATTGACAGCAAAAAAGTGTTTTTGTACATAAGTCGGCAAATCTTTATAAATCGGATTCAAAGGATCAATCCTTGGTTTACTGGAAATATTTCTTCAGATACGTTGCATGCCAAGGATACTGAAGAGGAACACCATCCAAAGCTTCAAGTCGGTAAGTGCCATTAGAGACTAGACGGTTTACTTTGAAGGGTCCTTCCCACTTTGGTTGCAAAGGACCGACGTTGGCCCTGATGACTCTTTTCAAAACGAGGTCTCCTACGACAAATGAGCGCGGCTTGAGTTTCGAGTTAATGTACTTTTCACTACGTCGTTTGTAGGCAGCATTTCGAATTTCAGCCTCAGTCCGTAACTCATCGACCAAGTCAAGATTAGTTCTTTAGCCGCCTGGGTTCGCTTATTCCGAGAAATGTGTAATCCGATATGTAAGGGAAGTAAGTTCAACAGGTATCACAACTTCAGTTCCATAAGTTAATGAGAACGGAGTTTCTCTAGTCGAGTTCCGTGATGTTGTCCGGTAGGCCCAAAGGACATGAGATAGCTCATCAGGCCAATATCCTTTTGCAGATTCGAGTCGGGTTTTCAAGCCATTCTTGATAATCTTGTTTACAGCTTCTATTTGTCCATTGGCTTGTGGATGGTATGACGATGAAAAGAAATGCTTGATACCATAATCTTCACAAAATCCTTCAAATATTTTCCCTTTGAACTGTCGGCCGTTATCAGTTATGATGGAATTTGGTATACCAAACCGACAAACTATGGACTTTCAAAGAAAATCGATCATCTTTTGCTCAGTAATGGCGGTAAGAGGTTCAGCTTCTACCCATTTGGTGAAGTAGTCAGCAGCTAATATTGCAAAACGAACACCTCCTTTCGCTGTCGGAAGAGGACCAATAAGATCAATCCCCCATTTCGTGAAGGGCCACAGACTATATATCGACTTGAGGAGCTCAGGATGTTGATTAACGTTAGGGGCAAATATCTGACATTTATGGCATTTTCGTACCAATCGGTTGCATCTTTCTTGATGTTCGGCCAGTAGTAACCTTGTCGGAGAATTTTGTTAGATAAGGTTTGTGCTCCTTGGTGGGTACCACAGATACTTTCATGGACTTCTTCAAGAACACGTCGGGCATCGTTTTCTACAAGCATTTAAGTAACGAAATGGAATATCCACGCTTGTATAATGTTCCATGGTCGATTGTAAAATGAGCAGCACGAACACGGAGGGCACGAGCTTCTTTTGGGTCTTCAGGTACGGCCCCAGTACAAAGATAGTTGATGATGGGATCCATCCAGGTCGAATTTGTAGTGATTGCAACATTGATCATGATGACGTCGGTAATGGTCGTCGAAGGTGTCGTCTGTTGAGTAATTTGTACAAATTCGACGTTATTCAAGTCGGTGGAAGAAGATAAACATGATAGAGCATCCGCTTGAATGTTGGACGTTCGAGGTATATTCTCTATCGTCATCTTGAATTTCGACAACCTTTTCTTGACAAGATCAAAATGAGGGAGCAATTGAGGCTCCTTGACCTCGTAAGTGCCATTGATGTGGCTGACAAGTAATTGAGAGTTAGAAAATATACGAAGTGAGAAAATAATCATAGATTCAGCAAAATGCAAGCCTGATAAGAGGGCTTCGTATTCAGCTTCATTGTTTGTGGCCGGGAAAGTGAATGCTACGGAGTAACAAAAAAATTGTTGGTCAGGGCTGACTAAAACGAATCCTCCCCCTGCTCGTAAGGCGGTAGAGGACTCGTCGATGTAAAGAGTCCAAGTTGGGTCTTCAACTGATGCGGTTATGGATGGGGTGAATTCAGCTATGAAGTCGGACAACACTTGAGCTTTGATGGCATTCCTTGGTCGATATTGGATGTCGAACTGTCCGAGCTCAATAGCCCATTTGATCATTCTACCCGACGTGTCGGGTCAGTGAAGGAGTTGCCGGATGGGGTATGAAGTGAACACAGAGGTGGAATGTTCCAAAAAATAGGGTCGGAGCTTACGTGCAGCAACGATCAGAGCAAAGGCTAATTTCTCCACATATGGATATCGCACTTCAGCGTCATGTAGGACCTTGCTAACATAATATATCGGAAATTGTTGGAGTCTGTCTTGTCGTATGAGGGAAGCGCTGACGGCAACAGTACTAACTCCCAAATATAAATATAAGGGTTCATCGGGAAGAGGTTTCTACAACGTCGGAAGTTGTGAAAGGACTTCTTTAATATTGTCAAAGGCATTTTGGCACTCAGCAGTCCATTCAAATGGTTTTTTCTTTCTAATAGCATCAAAAAAAGGGCTTGCAATGGTCCGTCTATTTGAGATGAAATGATTTAGAGCAGCTAACCGGCCAGTTAATGCTTCGATGCCTTTGACAGACGTCGGAGGAGCCAAATCAAGTATGGCTTGAATCTTTGCGGGGTTGGCTTTGATCCCTCTTTAGCTCACCATGTATCCTAAAAATTTTCCTGAGCCGACCCCAAAGGTGCACTTTTTAGGATTAAGTACCATTGAATATTCTCGAAGGATGTTGAAAACGTCGGAGAGATGAGCGATATGATCATTTGTTTGTTCTGACTTCACCATCATGTCGTCTATATATACTTCCATCGTGCATCCGATCAGTTGGGCAAGCATCTTATTGACGAGCCTTTGATATGTGGCCCCAGCGTTCTTCAATCCAAAAGTCATCATGACATAGAAATAAAGACCTCGAGCCGAATAAAATGAAGTATGTTCAGCATCATCGGGGTGCATGGGAATTTGATTATAACTGGCATAGGCATCCAAAAAACTCATAAGCTGATGTCCCGATGTGGCGTGTACCATATAATCGATGTGTGGGACTGGATAAATATCTTTCGGGAATGTTTGATTCAGATCCGAGAAGTCAATGCATAGGCGCCAAAGGCCGTTACTTTTCTTGACTAAAACAGGGTTTGAAATCCATGTCGGATACTTAGCTTCTTTAACGAATTTGTTGTCAATGAGTTTGTTCACCTCCTCTTCTAATGCTTTCTGACGATCAGGTCCAAACTTCTGTCATTTTTGTATGACAGGCTTAACGGTTTTGTCCAGATTCAGTTGATGACAGGCTTTCTGAGGGTCTATTCCTTTCATGTCCTCATGCTTCCACGCAAATACATCGGCGTTCGATCGAAGGAATTGAATTAGCTGAGAGTGTGTCGGTTCTTGAAGGTTGGTTCCAATCCGCAGGGGTTTTTCTTGAGCCAATTCATTCACGTAGATAATTTCAACATCTTCAACAGGTTCTGCCCGAACATGGTGACTCTTCTCTTTAAATTGCAACCTTGGGTCTATATCTTCATATGACTTGACATCCTTTTTTCAAAGCTGTTGTTTTTGATCTTGAACTTCATCCGACGTGTTAGATAATTCCGACGTCATAGGGACATCGGTACCAAGTATAGGCGGGACGTCGGTACCCGAAGTGGATTGATCCGTCGTGTTGGCATTGGCAAAAACGGAGTTTATCAAATCGGTTTGAGGAGAATCAACAGTTCCTTGTGTCTCATATGCATGAACATTACGTGAGGTCGGAATTAATGCCAAATTTTGCGCCTCTTGTTGATCTCCGTAATGAGTACCTTCTCCTTCGAGGGTGGGAAATTTCAAAGCATAATGAAAGATCGACACGGCAGCGCGGAGCTTATAAAGAGCAGTGCGTCCTACAACAGCATTGTACTCATTTTGAATATCCATAACTTTGAAAGTTTCCAGAATGATTTTGGATTTTGGTCCGAAGCCTCCAAATCGAATAGGGAGTACGATTTCACCGAGGGGACACGAAATGCTTCCATTGAAGCCTTGAATCTGATCATTGCAAGGCCTGATATCAGCGAGATCCAAACCTAATTTCTTAAAGGTACGAAACATTAAAATACTTGAATAAGCTCCGGTGTCAACCATAATTCGGTGGACAGGAATCCCTCCAATTGGAGCAGTGATAATAAGAGCATCAGAGTGTGGGTGAGCGAACAAATTGGCATCTTTGATGTTGAAAGTGATGGGACAATTCCGTTTATTAATGGTATCTCGAAGATCAACATTCATAATTTGCTTCCCGGCGTTTTGTGCTTCTCGAGCATAGGCTTTTGCTTTTCGCCAAGATGTATCCAGCTGTTTAGTGTTAGAATTTATTCGAGGTATGTAATGAGAGGAATTCGGTGCATCATGCGTTCTGGGTTTCTTGCATTCATCGGTCGAAGTACCGTCAAGATTAGAAAACGTAAAAACCTCTTTGTCGGTTGCGCGGATTCTTTTTGGATTGACACCTCGATCATCATCATCCTCTTCATCCGAGACGTCTACGGGCCTTTCTTTACGGCGATTATCAAAATTCCTAAATTTTTTAAGTTGAGGCTGCTCGATTAGATGCAGGAGAGCCGATAAGAGACCAAGACACTCGTCGGTATTATGTCTCGGGGACTTATGATACGCACAATAATGAGTTTTGTCAAGTTTATCTTCAGGAGTTCTTACAGGTTTTGGATCAGGGATGATTCCTTTTCCTTTCAGTTCTTCAAAGATTGTGGCTGCCCCGGCTGAATAAATGGTTTGGTAACCTGTTCTTACATTGTCAGCGTACTGATCTCGTGCGGCTTTAGATTCTGGAGTATCTTCATAACCTTTTGAATAACCCCGATATTGATTCTTTCCAAAGTTCTTCTTATTCTTTTTCTTCGTCTCCAATTCGGACTTGTCTTCCCTCACCGAGAAGTCTAGATTAGGAAACGACATCGACTCTTCGGTAATAATAAATTGTTGAGCATGTACGAGAAAATCTTGAAAGGTGGCTGGTTTGTTTTGACAAAGGGTCCAACGAAACATAGAATTGGTCTTCAATCCAGCAATTGCGGTTACCAGCAGGGTCTCGGGATGACATGGCTCCATATTTTGAATTCGGTCGTTGAACCGAGATATATAATCTTTGACTGTTTCGTTGTCCTTCTGTACGATGTCGGTAATTGATTCTTTCGGGATGAGACAAACTTGAGCTCCGATAAAATGTGATCGGAAGGCTGCACGTAACTGTTGCCATTTCCATATTGAGTAAGGTGGGAGAGTGTAGTACCATTTTTGCGCACGTGGCCCCAATGTAAGGGAAAACATCCGACACCTCAAGGCATCAGACGTGCCATGCAAATCCATCCAAGACGTATAATGACCCAAATGGGCATCAGGATCTGAAGTTCCATCATACATGCCAATTTGTGGAATTTTTATTTTAGTGGGGAGCGCCTCTGCAGTAAGTTCGGGAGCCAAGGTCGAATCAGCTTCAACAATAACATTACCCGACGTCGAGACATGTCAGGGGGAATCTTCTTGTGATTTCTGTCGAGTTTCTATTTCAGCCAGCCTTTTACAGAGAATCTCTATTTCCTCCGAACTATGTCTTGACTCACGATTTCGTTCAATTTGATGACGTAAATCTTCACGATCTCGAGGTAATGGTGAAGGAGGTCTAGGTCGTGAAGGAACTCTGTGATGATGAACAGAATGACTTTCAACGGTCATTTCCTGAACAGGAGGCCCATGCGTGGCCAGGTTATTCGGTAATGGATTTATATTTATACGGGTCATCTTATCTCGGTGTTGAGATATATGACGTGGTTGAAAAATGGTATGTGACGCAGCTATATGTGTCTCTTGGTTATGATGAGCGGGATTCGGTTGTCCGTTGGATTCGTGGGAAAAGGTGTAGGTAATGGTATAGTGCTCGAAGCTCTAGGCATAGCTCGAGCTATAAGAGATGTTAACACCTGAATGAACTCCGGATCCTGAAGAAAGTTCGTGATATGGTTTACCGGAGGTGGTGGCGCTGAACGTCTTGGGGAACGATTCGTAGCATGTCTTTGGCTAGCATGGGAGGTACGATCTCGACCAGATTGAGACATGGAAAACTCGAGCAGATGATGGTTATAACAGCGAAGATTAACCTCAAAGACTTATGAGGCCCTTCCTCTAGCGCCAAATTGTTGTTATATGTGAATGAACAAAGATTATCCAAAGATATTTGTATCGATTATTAATAGAAATTATAGTTATGAAAAGATGGTCAAAACATGGTCTATTGAATGTGATAGTTTTTTCTTGTATCATCTATTTCGAAGCTTCTTTCAGCCGTTTTATAGTACAATCCAAGATTATCGAGACTACAATGATTCACAAGGAAAAGTCAATGGTGGATGATTGCCATTCATTCTTATAATACGCCACTTGGCAAAGCATAATGATGAGTTTGCTGAGTTGGCACTGCCTTATAATGTTGGTTAGTCGTGTCACAGATATCGGTTCACTAGGCCATGACCGATATGAGATGTCGGTCATTCAGTGAGGATGTCGGTTCTTGGCTCATTCGTTGTCCGACTCGTGGTTACTTAAAATTCATGAGTGTATCAACTCTTGAAATGGCATAATCTTCTAATTGTTAAGCTCCCGACACCAATAATCACTCTTTATTCGGTTTTAGCGAGAA
>CACSLK010031729.1:1209518-1221065 GCA_902706635.1 Striga hermonthica | reverse complement strand
TAATAGCTATTATACTCAATGTAATACCCAGTCTGGGTCCCCACCTTTTCTTGTTGAAAACTTTTGAAAACTGTAAGTGCTGTACTGATAGCTGTATCCGCAACTACATAAAAATATAAACAAATATACTAAGTACTATGCTCATTATACTTACTAAAATACTCGGATACTCACATCTATCTAATAACTTATCCGAATATAAAAGAATACTCTAGAGATCATACTAAGTCCGGATTTAAATTGGTATACTTAAACTGAACCGAAACTTAATCATTTTCATACTCTTCAAACTTTCACATTAATTAATATAATGAGAAAAACTAAAATCATATGCTATAACTCAATTCACCTCATTTTAATCTTAACTTTAACATATGTATTCTCAACATATATATAAAGTTACCTTAAAAAATTTCACTTTAAAATAATATTCATATCTTGAAATATATTATTTCAAAGTTGAACTATATCAAAACATTCAATTTACTTGCATACTTGTCTTTAAAAATATATATCTCATGCTACAATTATCTAAAAATTCTAAAACTTTATATCTTAACTCTCAACTAAATGAAGAAATATTCTGTAAATTTTATCATAAAAATAATAACCATAAAGTGAGATATTAATTTTCAAATAATGTTTGTCTTACTGAAATTCGAGATTTACTCACTTATGTTCATTATTTTCTATTGTATCTTAAACAAGTCCAATAAATATAAAATTTAAACTGGAAGTTTTTAACTAATATATGAATTGACCATAAAATTTCCAACTCAAAATAATATCAATAGATAGGGTAATTCAATACCACAAATCATCATTACTACACAAATTTTTCACTGGACAACACCTTAATAAAAGATTTTTATAAAATTCATTTTAACTCCGACTAATCTAAAGATTTTCCGTATTATTCTCAACATAATGATTATCTTATATAAAAATTTTCATAATTTTTGGAACTCAATAGCTTGGTCAAAAACAAACAAACATAGGCTGCAACATCATGAACTTTAAATAATCTTGTTTTATATACTTATATATATAAAAATTATAATTTCTTAACATAACAACATATTAATAACACATATAAACACTTATAATTCTTAACTATACTTGATGATATTAAAGTTGTATAACATACCTCTTCCAATCTTGAGAAAACAAAGCAATGAAACTTGATTCACATTCTCTCAAAATTTCTCGATTCCTCTCGTAACTATAAAATAAACATATGATTTTAGGTAGCACCAAATAAATGATACGTAAAAGTTTTAAAATGTTACATAAAAGCTATAAAATGTTACTATAGACAATAAGTAACACAATATTGGCGCTGCAGTTGTTCGTGCTACCTAAAAGTCAAAGATAATACTTTTGGTAGTTTTTGGTAACACTTATATGATACTTTTGCTAGTCTTTGGTAATACTTATATTAAAGTGTTACAATAATATGATACCTAAACCAATAATTTGTAACACAATATTGGCGTTGCAGTTGTTCGTGCTACCTAAGGTCATTTATGTTGTAGTATTTCTTACTATTTCTTGGTCTTTGAATATTTATAAAACTTTTAGTGCTTCTAAAATCTGATTCTAAGGCCCTCTATTTATAGGCATAAGAGCTCTTCATTGTTGATAACACTTCTCACCAAATTTGCTTAGAAATTAATATAAAAACTTAACTTGAATTAATATAAAAATATGATTTTGATGGCTCAAAATACTCTCTAAAATAGGACAAATATGCTTATTAATGATGATAATAATGCTCCCATAGCTGATATAAAAATTGGCCCTATTTCTATTTAAAAACACTTAGAAAGTTTTTTTAGTAAAAATGATGACAAAACATCATTTAATGCTTTATTTATTTATTTATTCATTTCTTAATATTCAGCTCTTAATTTTAAAATAAAAATAATACTTCATAATTATCTTTTAATGTGGTAAAAAAAATAAGAAAAATAAAATTTACGGAACCAAATTTGGACTTAAAACGAACAATTACCGTAAAACCGAAAATTCTAAAAATTCGGATTTCTCTCTTTTGCTTTTGATTTTTTTTTTTCATAATTACTTTGAGATTGGGATATTTTCTCTTGTAAAAACCATACTAACTTAATCTTGAAAATAATTTACTTATCATCTATAAACTATTAATAACTTTTACCGATTTACTGAATAACTTCTACTGATTTACTGACTTACTAAAAATATGGGGTATTACAAAAGCCTTCGCGATCGTCTCAACACATATGTTTGCCAATTCAGGTTTCTTCACCTTCTCAACTTCAAGGACAATATCAATAAAGGCTCGTCGGATCTTAGCTTTGTGCTCTTCGAATAAAGGAGCCAAGTCCAATTCAAGCATCCGACTTTCTCTCTGCCTCAGTAGTCTATTAGCGAAATCTCGTTCATCCTAATCAGCCGGAATATGAGCATTCTTTATCTCGGGGTTAAGACGATGTTTCTCCAATTTTTCCAAAAGGAAAATTCGCAGCTCATCAACACTATAAATCCTATTTTCAATGCGATCGATGACCCAGCGCAACGTTAAGGTGGTGTTTAACTCTAAATCCCACTCGGTCACTACATCGTCGTTCAACATCTTGCCGGATTCCATCACAACTTTCTTACCGACGTCCAGACCCTCTTGAAATATGAGTTCGGCCATAGCTGTCAACTCTAGATGAAGCTTATTCATGGAAATTTCATGGGCCTCTCGGTTGTGGATCAATTCAGCATCTTTTTCAGAACGATCTTTTCGAACCGCCTGAAGTTCAGCTCTCAATTTCATGAGTTGCTCGTCCTTTTCCTTCGCTTTTTCTTCAACTTTGGCAAGATGAACCGACATAAGGTCATGAGCCAACAAGAGATTCTCTTTTTCAGTTCTGAGTGCGCTCACCTCGGTTTGCACCGCCTTCAGCTGAGCATCTTTCTCCGACATTGATACTGAATAACGGGACTTTTCCTCCTCCAAGGATGCCATTGCACCTTCTTTCAAGCTCAACTCATGTTGTTTCTCATTAAGCTCTGAAGCCTTGCCCCGAAAACTTTCCTCGGCAACGATAAAGCTGACAAGTGCTCGTCCCAAGTAGCCTTTAGCATAACTAAATTTTTTATCGTCGGGCAAGGATGCAATCCCGGCATGAGTCTTCGGGTCCCATGACATCAGAGGGACCTTTGCTGCTTTCACCGCCTCCTCAGGAAATCGGTGACCGTTTGGCACTTTCGGTTCGACAACAGTCTGGAACATTGTGAACCAAGGATCGAATACATCTTCAGGAAACTTTAAATCAGCAGCCTTCTTTTAGTTCACCTTAAGAAACAAATCCCTTAGGGTGATCTCAGGCTCTTCTGTTTCCTTCTCCTTGCCTGCACCGATATCTTGTCTCTTCTTCATTCGCTCTGCTACATGAGATACGCTTGATCGTTTGCGACGACTTACCAAGCTCAAAGCAGGCTCTTCAAGCACTTCTTGCAAGACTTCGGTTTCAACAATGGTCTCATTTACTGGTGTTATCACTTGTTGTATTGGCTCGACGGTGAGTGGTTGATTATCTACAACAGCTGGTTCGCTCACAATAGTCGGGCTTGGCTCCACCCTTGTCGACGACGGTTCGCCGATAATGCTTTGAGATCGGTTGGGGTTCTTCTTCCAAGCTTTAAGGAGATTCATACGTCCTGCCATCTTGGTTGATCGAAGACTTTTGTTTTTTCCGACTTTATTCTTCAAATCCGAGTTTGGATTGCGTCTCCGATGTTCTTCTGCTTCTATGGGATCTCCAAAACCGAAGTATCCCAACAACGGATAATACACTGCCAAACAAGATATTTAATGTTAACATCGAAGTTACCAATGCGAAATATAATAGAAAGTGATCAAGGAATTTACCTGGTTGAAATGAAGAATCCAAAATCCCAGGAGATAAGCCGGCTAGCTCCAACCGAGAATCTTTCACCAAACGTTGATATCTTCGCTTGTTTGTAGAAAGTTCAAATAATCTATCAACCCGATTATACAGCACACCTTCAAATCGAGGCTCTTTCTTTCCTTCCGGTTTGGCTACAATGTCACAAAAGTACACCTGTTAGCGAAGACAAAAAAACACGAAATTAATACTCGGAATGAAGAGGAAGAAAAATTTTAACATACAGTAACTAGATTTAATAGCCATCGGGATACTCATCCCATTGGCAAGGAGATCGTTAGCAAAGTCGGCACACTGCCAGTCTCCTCCAACCCACAACCATTCTTCCTGAAATCCATGAAGCGTGTATGGGAATTCTGTTATCAATTTACTGACCTTAACCCTTGACTGAGGTTTAACGACAATCAAAAAAGTTAGAAGCAGGTCTGTTACTTGTCTATTCGGACTTTTCCTAAAAGTAAATATACTTGTCATGTCCCTCGCCGACGGCAAATCCCACCTCTTTTCAGCCAAAAGCACGAGCAATCCGATAACTCGCTTCCATGAATTCAGAGCGATTTGACATAAGGTAAATTCCCAATTCCGTAAGTACACGGTAATTATGCGTGGCAAGAGAAATCGCAATCCCGATCTTAAACTCTCTGCAAACACACCGACACACCCTGGCGGCGGACATGTAATCCTTTCCCCGGGATACGGTGCAAATAAATGTACCGACGTAGGGACTCGAATCTCACTCCGCAACATAATGACGTCGGCATCTGTCAATATGCTCGGTTCACCGTGACAGTTAACTTTGGGGTCTGGCCACCTTCTAATAGGTCGTCTCCAATATCTTGGATCGTCAACACCGTTCTCTTCCACCTTTTTGTCCCCTTCGGTATCGTTTAATCGGATATTCAGGCGTTCGACAAAAACTTGATCTCACCGGTTATACTCGGAAAGCAATTCCATCTCCCCGGAATGAACCATGTTGATCATCATAATGTCCAGCTCATCGTCCCCAGAAGATGCCCATGACACACTCATGATTCGAAGAAGAAATATACCGAAACAGATAAACAAAAAAAGAAATAAGTCTTACCACGAGAAGAAATTCACAGATCTGAGGGAAGTGCTTTGAGGGATGCAGTTATATGAGTCAATAAGTTCGAAAAAAGGACAAAGTTGCAAGAAAACAGGAAGTTAGATTGCAGAGCAAAAGTAAAGATGAAATAAACTTCAAGAGACGATTTTCTATTTATACTTAACCCTCAATTCAATAGTGACTGTAACGCCCCATTTTTATTTGTCGAAAATCAGAATAATTTATTTCTTTTAAAATTTATTTCAAAATACTTGAGGCGCTACTCATTTCCAAATCAATAATCAATACTTATCCATCATCAATACTCAATCCTCAGTACTCATTCATCAATAATCAATAATCCCAATAATCGATAATACAATCCAAGCATTCCAATAATCAATATCCTAGGGAATACACTCTCTATCAATAATCCCATAATAAATAATAGAGAAATCAATAATAGCAATATTCAGTTCAAGGCAGAAGCAATTTGTTAGGCTCGATTTGTGTAATTATATTTTTGGGAATTTTCTGGTATTTTATCTGTAAAATTCTGTAATTAATTGGAAGAGAATGGAGAGGGAGACGACTTAGAGAGAGAAAGAGAGGAATAGGAAGAGAGAGAGAGACATGTGAATAATGTTGATTTGTTACTTGATCTCTGAAAATTTCCCGATTACATACTCCCTAGTGGGTCCCAAAATAACAAACTATTTCTAGAAACTTAATAACAAAAAGTGAAAAGCCCAGCATAAAACTCTTAGCAATCAAGCCCATATTTAACATAGAAAGTGGGCCATAATAAAAATAAAACCAATGCTATCAGATTGTCTTGAAAACTGGCCCAATGCTTTGAGATGCTGCTATTTATTCCTCTTCTTCAATTGTTACTTTCTGCTCAAATTCACTGTGAACAAACATCGCAGCAACACCATCCTCAACAGCTTCGAACCCTAATTACCTTCACCAGCCAAATCGTCGGCCGAAACATTCAAAGACTCCCCCTTTTTCACCCAAGACGCCTTATTTCCGATAAAGATTTGTCTTTTATCTCCAAATTAGCCAAATTTCGCGCAGATGATTTCGGGTTCATGACATTACCTCTGCCATCTTGAGATCCTTGACCGCAAGGATCAAGGTTTGGAAATCGGCGATTGATGAAGGATGCATCCTCCCACGAGATCTGTGCCGGTGGTGTGCCATCCCACAAAACAGAACTTGAGGTATCTGTTTTCCATTTCGCAGAACCATTTGTTTTTCTGTAATTGCTAGTGGATCTGCTTTGATTTGGCCATCATCATTTGTCTGAGGTAGCAGCGGTTTGGGTTGAGAACCAGGCTTCAACTTTCTTTTGAGCAATGAGCAGTGAAAGACCGACTGAACTTGCGACCCTTCAGGGAGAGCTAAACGGTAAGCTACTGCCCCAATTTTCTCAGTGATAGTATAAGGCCCATAAAATCGAGCAGATAACTTGATATTTTTCCTAAGTGCCACTGAGTTTTGCCTGTATGGTTGTAGTTTGAGGAAAACTTGTTCACCCACTGCAAACTGCTTGTCTTCCCTTTTTTTATCTGCATAAAACTTCATCCTCGATTGGGCTTGAATTAAATTTTCTTTGAGTAGCCTTGCTTGTGAGCTTCTTTCTTGCATAAACTCCTTCACCTCTGTGTGATCAGAGTCTAGGTAGGGAACCATAGAAAATGTCTGAGGCTTGTATCCATAAAGGGCCTGAAATGAGGTCATCTTTATACTGGTGTGGAAGTTGGTGTTGTACCAACTTTCTGCCAAGGATAGCCACTTGTACCAGTGTTTAGGATTGTGGTGTGTCATCCCCCTCAAGTAATTTTCTAAACACTGGTTGAGTCTCTCTGATTGACCATCACTTTGGAGGTGATAAGATGAGGACATGTTTAGCTGCACCCCCAACAATCTGAAAAGTTCTTTCCAGAAAAGGCTAGTAAACACCTTATCTCTATCTGAGACAATACTCACAGGCATACCATGTAATTTGTAAACTGAATCCAGAAATAGTTTAGCCACCATAGGAGCAGTATAGGGGTGGGACAAGGCCAAAAAATGGGCATATTTGGTGTATCTATCAATGATCACCATTATAACATCCTTTCCCCCTAAATTAGGTAGCCCCTCTATAAAATCCATAGCTATGTAGTCCAAGCCTGCTCTGGTATGGGTAGAGGCTGGAGTAAACCTTGATAGAGCCCAAAATGTGCCTTACTTTTGATGCAATCATCACAACTCTGTACCCAATTCACAACATCATTCTTCATACCTGGCCAATAGAATATGTTCTTGAGCCTCATGTAAGTGCCCAAAATTCCAGAATGCCCCCCATATGGTGAGTTATGCATGGTTGACAAGATAGAACTTTGCAGCTTTGTACCCTTTCCCACCACAAGCCTCCCTTTGTGCCAAATGAGACCATCCTGAACAATAAACTTAGGATGGGAAAGAGGGTTGATAATGTTGGCACTCAGAACCTTAGTAAAGTAAGGGTCTTCCTTATAACTCTCCTTTACTTCTTGAACCCAAGAGGGAATAAGAGTGGAAATAGCCATGCAGTTTGTGCCATCCATTTCCCTCCTGGAGAGTGCATCTGCTACTTTATTGTCAGTGCCCTTCTTGTACCTGATTTCATAGTCTAGGCCCAACAGTTTAGTAATCCATTTCTGCTGAATTGGGGTCATCACCTTCTGATCTAGGAGGTGTTTGAGAGCTTGCTGATCAGTGTTAATGATAAATTTATTCCCTTATAAGTAGTACCTCCACCTTTGCACAACCATTAGTACAACAAGGAACTCTCTTTCATAGATGGATAAGGCCCGATTTTTAGGACAAAGCATCTTGCTCATGAATGCAATTGGTTGCCCCTATTGCATGAGTACAGCCCCTACCCCTTTGCCACTTGCATAGTCTCCAATGTGAAAGGCTTGTTGTAGTCAGGTAAAGCTAAAACAAGAGAACTGCACATAGCCTCCTTCAGTGCCTTGAATGCTCTGTCAGCCTCTAGACCCCATTTAAACTGGTCCTTCTTTAGCAAATCAGTAAGAGGTCTGCTAATAATCTCATAACCCCTAATAAATTTCCTGTAATAGCCTGTGAGTCCCAAGAAGCCCTTGAGTTGCTTCAGTGTCTTGGGAGTAGGCCATTTCACCATGCATTCAATTTTTTGAGGGTCAGTAGCAACCCCTTGGTAGGTTATGATGTGCCCCAAATATTCTATCCTTTCCTGAGCAAACTGGCACTTGCTCCTCTTAGCATAGAGTTGATTCTCAAGCAGGATTGTCAACACTTGTCTTAAATGCTGTAAGTGGTCAGACCAAGTCTTGCTGTAAACAAGTATGTCATCAAAGAAAACCAACACACTCTGTCTCAGCAAGTCTTTAAAAATCTTATTCATCAGAGATTGGAATGTAGCAGGGGCATTACAAAGCCCAAAGGGCATGACAAGAAACTCATAATGGCCATTGTGAGTTCTGAATGCTGTTAGGTATCTGTGTTCATCATCCATTAAAATCTGAAAATAACCAGTCCTAAGGTCTATCTTAGAAAAGTACCTTGCCCCTTGCAATTCATCCAGCAGCTCATCAATAACTGGAATATGATAGTCATGTTTGACTGTCAAATTGTTCAGATATCTGTAGTCTACACAAAGCCTCCAGGTAGAATCCTTCTTCTTCACCAAAATTACTGGTGAAGCAAAGGGGCTCTTGCTATCTTTTATTATGCCAGCTCCCAACATCTCATTGACAACTTTCTCTATCTCTTGCTTATGACTGTGTGATGATCTATAAGGGAACTGGTGCTTAGGAATGCTGTTGGGCTTGAGCAAAATTTGATGTTCCACACCCCTACTAGGAGGCAGCCCTTTGGGTTCTTGAAAAACAGCCTGAAATTCTTCCAGTAACATTTCCACCTCAGAATTACATTTCAGGGTGTCTGGTTTGTTAATTGTCACCCAATAAACCTCAGCTACATCCTTCCCCAGGTCTTCATGTATTAATTTGTATAGAGTAGGGCCAGAGATGTATTTGTAGGAGGGTTAAGTTGTCAGTGCTTGAATTTTGACCCTTTTGCCTTTCACATTCACACCAACATGCATTTTCTCATAATCTAGCTCCACAGGGGTGCAGCTCTTCAACCAGTCACCACCTAAGATCATATCACATCCTTCATTATCCAGAACCCTCAGAGGATAAGAAAAAGTGTGACCCTGCATCTTCCATTTGAATCCATCAACTATATGTGAACTCAACATTCTCTGCCCATTAGCTACCCTCACAGCTATAGGTTTTACAGCCTTTAGAGGTAGTTGTAGCTTCTCTGCTGTGCTAGCTTGTATAAAACTTAGGGTACTGCCTGAATCAATTAAGATGTGTAATTTGTGTTCCCCAGTACCACCACACACCCTCATGGTAGTAAGGCCTACTTCTCCTGTTATGGAATTCAGAGACATTTGAATTTCCTCCATTGTGTCCAAGTTTTCTTCCTCAGGTGGCTCCTCCTTCTTCAGGTAATTCCCTTCCTCTTCCTCAGTCATCACCATATAATTGAGTCTGTGCTTGCATCTGTGACCATAAGTGTATTGTTCATCACAGTTGTAACAAAGCCCTTTGTCTCTCCTAGCAGCCATTTCTGCAGGTGTTAGGAGCCTGATTTGATTTTTCTGGGGGTTTTGGTTGTTTTTTGGTTGTTGATTGTATGGGAATTCATTTTTCCTGGGAGATGGGTAATTGTTGGTGTATGTTTTGTTGGTGTTTCTGAGTTTTTTGGTGATGGCTTCTAAAGTAACCAACTGTTTCTTCCCCAAATCAATGGTTTGCTGTAGGGTAACTGGTTGAAACATATTGATGAATGATTGCAATTCTTCAGAAAGCCCACTTATGAAACTTGCAATAAAGTACTCCTCAGTGAAGTCCTTGTTTAAACACAGCATACAAGCCTTGAGTTCTTCTAATTTTTCAACATATTCCCCATAAGAACCTAAATGTCTGAGTTTGTTAAATTCTCCAATGATCTTAGACTCTTTAAGCTCCTCAAACCTGGCAGAAATAAATTCCAGGAATTGTGCCCAAGAGAGGTCCCCGCATTTTTTGCTGAGGTTTTGGAACCATTGAGCAGCTTTTCCCTCTAAGTGCATAGAAGCAAGATTGACTTTCTGTGGGTCAGGAATATTGGGAATGATTCTGAAGTAGCTATAGCATTTCAAAATCCAGGCTCTAGGATTTTCCATCGAAATAAGGGAAATCTATTTTAGGTAATGGACTGAGGATATTTCGGTTGGTGTCGGGGTGTTCAGTGTAGTTTCTGAGTTTTTGTTGTTTGAATGAGCCTTCTGATTTATGTTCATTGTATGGGCCAAAGATAGAATCCTCACCTTGCATTTTGCTCCTGTCGAGATTAAGCAGTTGTAATTGCATAGCAGCGAAGGTGTTGGTGAGGTGCTCAAATTTGCCCTGCATCTGTGATTGTATTTCTGTGTTTGTTGCTTTGAAGTCTGAGCCTAACTGTGCAATTTGATCTTGCAACTTTAATTATGTGGCTTCTCTCTTAAGAGCTTCGGTTTTCATGAAATGATTCCATTTTCTTTTGTGTTTCTAATAGATCTTTGCTGCGGGTACCTTCTGCCATGGCAGGATCGAGGCTCTGATACCAAATGTTAGGCTCGATTTGTGTAATTATATTTTTGGGAATTTTCTGGTATTTTATCTGTAAAATTCTGTAATTAATTGGAAGAGAATGGGGAGGGAGACGACTTAGAGAGAGAAAGAGAAGAATAGGAAGAGAGAGAGAGAGACATGTGAATAAATGTTGATTTGTTACTTGATCTCTGACAATTTCCCGATTACATACTCCCTAGTGGGTCCCGAAATAACAAACTATTTCTAGAAACTTAACAACAATAATTTGGCTATTTCAAGTGAAAAGCCCAGCATAAAACTCTTAGCAATCAAGCCCACATTTAACATAGAAAGTGGGCCATAATAAAAATAAAACCAATGCTATCAGATTGTCTTGAAAACTGGCCCAATGCTTTGAGATGCTGCCAGTTATTCCTCTTCTTCAATTGTTACTGTAACACCCCGCTATTTATTGAAATTCAGAGCGCGTTTTTTCGCAAAATTTTTCTAAATAAAAACATTTAATTTGCAAAATACTGATTCGGAGTGTTACCGTAAAATCTGACTTTTATCTGTAAAATCGTTAATTTTAATATGATAATAAAACAGTTATAAATATATTAACCGACTAGTGTCAGATCAAAAGCTGAGTTAAAGTACTGAAAACTGTAGCGGAATAGTAGTGTAGCCAAAACATACATATACATATCAACAAATATCCTGAACAGCTCGTCAGCTCACTCTTCGTCCCCGACTCTGTGACCGGAAAAACATGAAATACGTGGGGGCGCTAAAACACTGTGCTCCGCAGAAACTCATACTAAAGTAAAATAGTGAAAATAATAACAATATCATGATCCTGGCATATATAACTGAACTGAAACTGAAACTGATAACTGAT
>CACSLK010031729.1:1129910-1143525 GCA_902706635.1 Striga hermonthica | reverse complement strand
ATACACACAATATTTTAAAATAATAATATTAATAGTAATAAAAAAAATATGCATTTAGACAAATAATTACAATTTGACAATTAATAGCAATTATAATAATAATAATAATAATAATAAGAATAAAGACAATTTAATAATAGCAATAATCAATAATTATTCCCAAATAATCCACAATAAAACGGGGTATTACAGAGAGTAAGAGGGGCGAGAGTTCGAGTGAGGGAGAGAATGGGGGAGAGAGTGGGGGAGAGAGTGGGGGAGTTTCCCTTTTTAAAATGCTAAATGTAACCTCCTATATTAAATCTTGGTCAAAGGGAGTATTAAGAGGGATAAGGCTGAGTTTAAGGGATAGTGTTGTTACCAAATTGAAATTCAAATTTAAAAAACACATGCATGCGTGTGTTAGGTCGGGCAGATGGGCTCATACGGGCGCTGGTTGCGACTTTGTGCGGTCGAGGCCCAGGTTGGTATGCGTGTGTTCGATATAAAAAAAATTCCCGACTAAGCTCGATGCCCGAATCCCTCGATAATTAACTTAATAATTCAGTTGTATAAAAGAAAAGAAAATAATTACACATTTAAACAATTACGAGCATATTCTCACATAATATTAATAATCGAGGATGAAATAAATAAATCCAGATAAATAAAATATTTAATAATTCTAAAATAATCCGGAACAAATGGAGCGCTATAATACTACCCACCTTAAAAAATTTCCGTCCTCGAAAATCCCACTAGAATAGGCAACTCACAAGACCACATACCCGGAGGAATCACAAACTCCGAGGTTCATATACTACTCCCATAACTCATCCTCGCTCTCCTGAGTCGTATCACCCTCACCCAAACGGCTCCTCTTAGACTTTGACGGGTACCATAATCAGTTCCTCATCTGATGGGTCCTCTGTCCCACCACGGCCATCGATACCTTCTCATAGGTTAGGTTCTGCCCATAATGCAGCCTGTTAAAGTCTACTACGAGCCCCGGGAACCTGCACACAACCCCTCCACTAGAGGTGTACAACGTGTCGTGCATCCCAAAAAGCTCCGATAGTAATGCCAATTGTTAGTCTAGATCATTGACTCGATCAAGACTCCACAAGGGCTAACATCGCACGACGGCGATTCCATTCTATACCCCGAACTAAGGTATACCACACCTCTAGTCATACAAAAAGGGAAACTCGAATGGTACCATCAAGATACTCGCTCGATACACAAAAACACAAAACGACCCACCCATGGTGAGAAATCGCAAAACGCAACACACAACATGCACTCACGACCTTAACAGGTCTTATAGTGCCGTGATCGTGAGATCATCGATCAAACAATCGTGGTCGACACATGGATCTGAGTTTTAGCATGGTGCTCGGGTCACGCCGAAAACATACCCACAATCTCGTCACACCCGTGACTTCTTGCCGAAGTGATTGTCATAGTAACTGTGCAACCATGTACGCAGTATAGCCCCGCTATACTCATACTTACAACTCATGATTCTACGACAGAAACGTAGCCTCTCATGGCTGGCAACACAAGTCCCTTATCTCGCCATCTCGAGAAATCTTCGCATAGGCATAGGAAACCTATTGGCCACGCTTCCTTATCAACACTATCGATCAAGGATGCACACGCGATTCGGTGGAACTTGGAACTCTCGGTGGTCAAACCGTCCAAAAGAAAAAGAAAATAGACGTTTGAATTTTTAATGCACTGTCATCCGAGAGGCGAACGCTCGCAGGCGCTGCATATGCAGGGCGCCAGGATGCTCACGTGCACCTGTTTAGAGACCAGCCGCAAGGTCAAGGTTTGGTCGTACACACTGGCCTGGGGAGTTCCTGTGTTCGGTGATGGTGGCTGCAGCCTTCTTGCGAGTCAACGGTCAGCTCTGCATTTGACCTAATGTCTCTCAGCACGAGCGTGTCTGCTCAACCACCACTTCGCGTCGCTCCACCTAGCCAAGGTCGGCGATCGGTTAAAGTATAGATCAGAAATTTCAATTTCAAGGTTTCGACAAGAAAATTTAATCCATGGTTTTTCTCAATACGAAAAATTTTCTGACTTGAGATTTCCCATAGGCTAAGGCAATAGCAAGAGAAAGGTTTCTCCACAAACATGTGTACCAATGGGGTTCATTCCAAACAAGCTTTTTGGTTTTACACGAATTCAAAGGTTTCAAGGTCTCAAAAATAGCAGGGCATAAAATCGAGTCCCAAGTCCACTACCTTTATCCAACAACACACTCTAATACGAAAAAAGACCCAACGCTAGAGATAGACAAAAATTCTCAAGGAAATCTAACGCGGCTCTCCAGTCGAGAATGGTACTAGGTCAGCGGTTCTTTCCGAGACACCAACTAGCTAGCTCACTTCGGCTCTTCCGACTAACAGCGTCGGCTGTCACGTCAGCTCTTCCTCCGGTAGCTAATCGTGTCATCAGTCCTGAACGAGCTCCACTCATCTGCACTGTCCAGAGTTCACACCTCCAGGTCTAAGCGAGAGGCTTCTTTCATCGAAATGACCTCGTTCACGTCTTCGGGTATTTCCGCTACGTCTCGGCGTTCTTAGAGATAGACTATTTAGAGATAGACTATGACTTCGCTGCAGAATTACAACCAGACATTCCATCGCAGTCGCCATTTTGCGTTACTTAGCATGAAAGAATCACTATCTGACTGCAGATATTCTCATCGAGTTCCATAGTCTATTTTGATACGTCGACTGCTCGATCTTCTACTAATGGTACACTGGGTCTCGGATCGGTCTTCAATGATTTTGCAGTTTCCCTCAGTTGATTGAACAGGTCTTCACCTCGTTATAATAGTTGATCATCCTTCTTTGTTCATCGGTTAGGTTTACAGTTGTCGATGTGCAGCATTCTTTGCCATGAAACAGATTGTCTCCTCCAGTGTTCAAGTTGGTTGTAACTCGCCTTGCTCGTCTGGTGGCCTTCTTTGTTGTTCCTCCGGACTACTCCTAGGTGCAACCAAATGATTGGTACATCTCAGAAATGGTCCAATTTGTCCTTGATAACGAAAAATAATGAATTGGTACGGATGAAAGGAATACCCAACCACAACTATAAGAATGATATAAGACAAGCAGAAAACTGGAAACACTTGTCTTAATTGGTACATCGCGTCGTAAAACTTGATCTCGAAACTCCAAGCGAACAAGAAAACAAAGAAAATGTTTTCAAAGGTTTTACAAAAGTTCAAGAAAGTGAAAGATTTCTCCCGAAGGCCAAAAAGAAATAAAAGAACGACACGTATGTTCGAGAATATAGGCAACTCTACGCTTCACAATGCACATGCTCCAGGCTCGGCTACCCTCCTTAAAAGATCCTTCATAATCCTTTAAGGTAAAACACCTTCCTCGTATTAGTCGACGACTCCCGATCGGGGAAAACTATTTCCAATGTGACATACGATTCAATCACAACAAGATAAATGACCGTCGCTGGCCTCTAGGTCAAGATACCATAGTAGCTTACGCTGACTTTTGTGTTCTCGAGCGCACAAACTCAGAGTTATTACAAACAAAAATCACAAACCTTGCGACAAACAAGGTTTAGCAGAAAACAAATATGCTTATCCTTATTCGTACACAAAGTCTCTAAACAAAGTTAGTTCCAAGCATCAAATACAAGAATTGCACAACAATTTAAGAGATAAAACACGGAAAATGGAAAGATTAATAGACAAAACACGATCTCGATTTCCAGGTCAGTTGTCCACTCTTTGCTCCGTTCAACCACATTCGTCCACCGTTGATCCTCTCTGGTGTAGTTCACCAATCTCCTTCTCCATGCAATCACACAGTTTAAAGGAAATCATTCCTTGGTGATGATTCTCCTTCATTCGCACCTGAAATAAAACGACACGATCCTCTTATGGCCTCAAATGCCAGTAGTCGGTACAACAAAAGATAATAGAATGGGTGAGTTAGGACTTTGCGTAAACAGTACACTGGATCCGCTTGAGTTTACGGAGTCATTCCGTCAAACTGTCAGCTCTCGCGATCAACGTTCATAACCACGCAATAAAAAGTAGCCATTTGCTTTCCTAGAGATTTTGCCATCCTCAAGAATCACGTTAGCAATACCTAATCGATCATCAAAACTCTTGGCTTTGAACGACAACACATTCGAAGCATTAAATTCCAATTCTCATACTCCAATGATTGGATTCCACCATGCCTCCTCTGGTCCACTTGTCAACTGCCCCAGACGTTCGAATGATCCCGCACATTTGGGACCTCTCGGTTGTCTAATCTCGATGAGGCATCCTGATGTTGGTCACCAGAAAACTATGGTGCATAAACGCAAATCTATCGACGAGATAGCTCGCACAAGGTGCTAACTCGAAAACTTATAGAGAGAAAATTTCTAGGGTCATAACTAATCTCAAATGCCACTAGAGTTCACCCAATTAAATGAAAAATGAGGGATAAGATCCTAAGCCCCATATATGTCAATAAACAATCACAACGAGATACCAAACACATACCTCGAGTTGGCGCGGCGAGACGAAAGCACATGGTCAAATGGTCTTTAAACACACTAACACAAGAGATAGTCTACAGAAACGCAGACTAGCTTTGATAACATACTGTAATGCCCCATTTTAATTTAAAGAGTTTACCGAATTTAATAATAAAAATCAGAGTTAATTTTTCGCAAAATATCAAATTTAAAACATAGATTATTAACGGGCGCTACTTAACTATTAGAAATTAATAAACAAATAAGAACAAACATAAAGAACCTACACATGCGAACTAACAGCTATAATAATCAAACTAGCTCCATAAGTCTCAAAACACACCCAATAGTTTAACAGAATTCAACATAATTTAAGCGGAAACATAATAATCCAAAGTAACAAGCAATCCAACATAGATAATAATAGCGGAAGCAAAAGACACATCAATCCAATGACCACCACTCTATCGTCTCTCATTGTCGCCGCCAACCATACTCAACCTAAACATAGGAAGAGAAAACAAGAGGGCAGAAAATAATGGGGGTAAGTAAAACCATCATGCTCACCAATACCGCACAGTATATTTCGCATGAAGATTCAAAACCATAAGTAGAGCATGCATAGAATCCAATCTTAACTCCCTATATGCCCCTATCCCAAACCTCCTATGTACATACAACAACCTTCTGATCAGACATCGGCAAGGAGTAACCGGAAACATTCCCACCCTGGATGCAACGGGCATAGGATCCTTTCTAGGAGACAGTAGAGCTATTTTTCCCCCTCCGGATATAACGGCATGGGGCGTCCTTCCCAGATGCAACGGGTAGGTGACGTCTCACTGATTATGCATTCATCAAAGGCACTATCGACGGAACACTTAGACTAGGGTTCTCACGCATACAACAACTATCGAGACAAACATTTATACGAAATAACAAGTGCGATAATTATAGATACAACGTAAATGTAACCACCTGAAAGTAGCGATAGACACAAATGCGAGGCTCGGATAAGTGGTGAGGTCAACACCTTAAAACACCTACACGAAATCAAGATGGCCTCTCGGTTACTAATAATCCAACGATTACACAGACTTAGTCGAAACTCGTCGACTAAGTGGCTCATGGAAGATTCTCGTGGAGTTATGGAACATTTTACTCGACTCGGAACCAAGTATGGGAAAGTCACATAAAATTCAAATAGGGGTTGACCAAGCCAACCAAAGGTCAAAGGGGGTCAACTGGGGTCAACGATTCGGGAAAACGTCCGACAAACGGGTAATAGTCGGGCTACCTCAAAATCCACCCGAGGGTTCGACTCCAAATAACAAGTGCATATCAAGCATCAACATGGAACAACATTTATGAAAGATCACATAAATTTCATACTTAAACATAATAAGCTAGTTTATTTATTTATTTATTTTTTTTTTTGCAAAATAATACAAGTAAATCACATATTCGAGATGACCAGGCTGACGAACGAGTTTTAATCTAAAATTTGAACACATAATAGAACTTACTGAACATAGCAAAACCACCAGTACGAATTTTATAAAATTAAAAAGTTTTCTGCGAAAACAAGTACGAATTTAATGAATGACCTAATGAATGATTTAGGACCTAATATTTTTATACAAGTAACTACAGCATGCTGAGAACAACATATAAAAAATTCAGTTATAAAAACTGAACATGTGAATTATGATAATTATTGCAAGTTTCAGCAGAAAACATGATTCTAACAAAAACCTAACATAATGAATCCAATAATTCTTGGAATTTTTACCTCACATAAAACATGATCCAATAAGCATATAAACCGAGTTTCATGCATTTTCATTAAGGATTCAATTTTATACGATTTTTATAAGCTTCTGCAGAAATAAACAAATAATCATTTACCGTAGCACACGAATCCTAAAAATCATGAAACTTTTACACAAGGTAAATCAACATCAGTAACAACTTATCCAAATTTCAGAATCTTTGGACAAGAACTCAAATTATCACGATTTAAACAAATCACAACAGCCACATATATTTCAAAAATCATAACTTGCAAAATATAAATCCAAATTGCATAAGGTCAAAACTATTATGATCAGGACACAAAAATGTTCCATATTCCAAGAGTTTTCGACGAGATTAAATCAGATACTGAGGGTTTCATATTTACACCCTAAGATCAAATATATCACAATACATAACATATCATATATCATCATGATAATTCAAATAAATCATGTAATCCCACATATTCAACAATTGTATATATAATCACATAGTAATATTGGAGTTTAGCAAAATATACCAAACACCAAGGGGAGAAAGGCGAACGAGGCGCGGTCACGGCACGGTTTGATCCTAAGGGCGGGGAAATCGTCCGCGTGTGCGCGGCGTTCGAAGGCGGCTCGCACGTCAAATATGGTGCCCTTCGTGAATACAGGAAACGACGTCAGATGTGCTAAAGGTGGCCGAATGAATGGTGCTCGACGTTCGCGGGTGGCAGCTTTTTGGCGGTGACGCGCGCGTGGGGCTCGGCGTGCGGTGGCAGCGGTTGCACACGGCGAATGCGACAAGGTCTCCGGTAAATTTTTCGGCAAAATAGAAGAGAGGGAGGGATAGTGAAGCTCTGAAATTTTGAGCAAGAGATGAGAGGGGGAGTAAGAGGGACGAGAGGTAGAGTGAGAGAGAGAATGGGGGAGAGAGTGGTGGAGCTTCCCTTTTTAAAATGCTAAATGTAATCTCCCATATTAATTCTTGGTCAAGGAAGTATTAAGAGGGATAAGGCTGAATTTATGGGATAGTGTTGTTACCAAATTTAAATTCAAATTTAAAAAACACATGCATGCATGTGTGAGGGTTGGGTCAGGCGTATGGGCACATGCGGGCACGGGTTGCAACTTCGTGCGGTCGAGGCCCGAGTTGGTATGCGTGCATTCGATATAAAAAAAATTCCCGACTAAGCTCGATGCCCGACTCACTCGATAATTAACTTAATAATTCGGCTCGATAAAAGAAAAGAAAATAATTACACATTTTGACAATTACGAGCATATTCTCACATAATAAATTAATAATCGAGCACGAAATAAATAAATCCAGACAAATAAAATATTTTATAATTCCAAAATAATCCGAAACAAATGGGGCGCTACACAAGGCGTATGTAACTAAAACTGGGCAACATGCAGCTCCGCTCGCTGGCCCGCGGCTGCGGGCGGTTTCTGGTGGTAATTTCTGGTGACTCCTAGTGGCTGAGGATGACGTCTCCGATGGGTGAGGGTGGTTGTATATTTTATGAATAAAAGGCGCGAATAAATTGTACCTAAAAGTCTTCTAATATATTACCTAAACCTCTACTATGAAAAATCTCGATGGGCGATATATCAGAACTCATGAACTCTTAATATATTTATGATGATTGATTTTCCTCTCTTACGAAGACCTTAAAATTGGCTCTCAATGCATAGGGTTAGAGGTTGTGACATGGCGTATTTATAGGCTACATTAGGGACGTTAAGGAGGTGTAAATATAGACTTATACTATTAGGTTAAGGAAACCTAACTCTCTTCCAGATCATTTCCCTTCTAGAAGCCTTATTTCTTCTAACCCTAATTACACCTTCTAGAAGAATCCCAAGTCTCATAAACAATAGTAATATTCTAAAAGGAATATTCCGCTTTATAGGGAGTTAAATAATGTGAAAATAATTAATTCCTTTTGCCTAAATGAATTGAATAATAAAACATTCTACTCGAGTAATAATATTGCTCTTTCCATTTAGCTCCAATTTATTCAATAAAATCAAACCTCTGCTTGATTAATAAAATTGATCGATTCACCGTCCTTATATTTAAGATATAACGTCGTCGATTAATTAAATTACTGACAATAAAATTAAATTGACTTCTTTATTATTCCAAACATAGTACCACTCAGTTCAGTAATCATTATACCGGAAAATCATCCGCCTGCAGGGCTTGACATAATATTCCTTCATGATCTCATTTCGAGGACGTCATCCACTCAACATAATGGGACATATTGACCGTAATTGATTATAACATTACATCATACAAACATCATCATTTACCAAAATACGAGTGTGCCATCCTAATAAAATAAGAATCACCCTTAGTAAATCAAATAAACAAGTAATGAATATATATGCTTGTTTATTACATTACGACTTAAGATCGTACGCATCAATTACTAAATGTCTAGATTATAATTGCGATCAGTAAATTATATAATTATATCCTTCCACAGTTCGTTCAATACTTATCATGAGTACTGGTGCAATTCATCAGTGAAAGACCAACTGAATCAAAACTACGCTACAGTCTTTTTCCAACAGGGGTCTTAATATCTTTCTAGACTGTGAACAAATAATTTATCCTACAAGTAACCGATATATGATCTTTCTGTTTGACACACCGAACCATACTATCTACAATGTAAGATAATGAGTTATGATTGCACAAATAAATAAACTGCAAACATAAGTACTCTGAGAAAAACATGATAGCCAGATCAAAAATGGAATTGTCAATATTTAAAAGCAAAATTTTTACAACATATTCAAACATTAACTCTCTCGTTATCTCTTTCTTCCTCTTTCTGGTTATCTAACATTTCCACATTTTTTTTTCCAAACGATAGAATTTTATAGAAAACACATCATTATAACATCGACCATTAACAGCCACCAGCGGCCAACAGCCAAAGCATCTGAGAGGACATCCCAAAGGGAGCCTGAATACCACAAACACACTCACGAAAAGAAACAAGAGCACACTCCCACAAGTGGAGAAAGGCACTCTCACAAGTGGAGAAAGAAACTCCCAAAACAGAAGATCCGAAACCCAACCTACAACACAAAAAACCACAAAACAACCCAAACAACTACACCCAAAACTAAAACTAAACACAAAAACACAACAAAATAAATTGAAATCCAACAACACCCTCCAATCGGGCAGCAACCAAATCATCACCACAAATCGAATAAAACACCCAGAAAATCGAGAAAGGCCCTCTGAACTATAGCTCACCAAGCAGACCCAAGAGAACCCCCAACGGTCACCCTGGAACCAAGTTGTCTTACTGAGACAACCACCCTCAGACCGCAAACCCACCCAAGTCGGTCCACCACCACAGCCCCCTCCAAGCACACTTCGGAGCCGCTCCACCGCCTGGAGCCACCGCCAAGAGGTCCCCGCCCTCCCAGCAAAAGAGAAGGCTGGGAAAAGAAGGATCCATGGTTGAACCACCACAGACCACCGGAAGGTACCCGTGATGACCGTTGGACCCGACAAACCCGTTGCCGCTCGCCTTGACCATGCCCGTCATGGCGCTCGTAACAGAGCAGGACCATTCCGGCGCAGGAGAGTCGAGACTGCGTTGGCCGTGCCGACAGACTTGGTGCAAGCCGGATGTTCGCCGGAGGCGTGAGGACGATGGCGGCCCGAGGAGAGGCACACCCTCGCGAATTTGGGGATCTATGTTAAAAGATTTTTAGAGAGAGAAAATTTATAAACGATGCGTCTGTCTAACATTTCCACATTTACTAAGGCCTTTATATGTCCGCCCTCAACACTTAGACATTGGGGTTCACAGTTGTCCTTTGTCCGACGAGGAAGGCACACGGTCCTGCATACTAGGAGTACAACCATTTTTAGCTTGTTCTGAATTGTGAGAGCTCTTTTGCCTAAAGCTAGTGGAATTATCGCTTGCTTTGAGCAATTCGCTATATTGGCCTTCCTGCAAGTTTTCTTTCTCTATATCATCACTCCTTTTGGTGCAATTCCTCTCCAAATGTCTTATTTTTCCACAGTAAAATCACAGGTTCACCAATTTTTCATACCTAAATTGAACTTCAATCTAGGTGTTTTGTAGCCTAATTGTGGAAAACCGAGGAAGAGGTTTAGAAATATCCAAGAGACCAAAATATTCAAAAGACTACCTTTATTTCCCCTTGCTCGAATCACCATTAAATTTTTTACTTCTTGAAGAGTTGCCCAAATTTTCAACCATACCTCTGCACTGAGCCAATGAAGATGGATGCTATGCACCTCGACCCACAAATTGATCTCTTTAAAGCATCGGTTATGCTCGGAGATACCTTTTTCCCACTCACTGAAGACCAGATACTGGTTCTCAAATAGCTAACTTGTCTCTGATAATACTTTCTTGTCCTCCTCATTTACGAAAAGGAATTGGAAGTATGTGTTGCTAATTTCTCTAACCTCGAGCGGAGTCGAATCTGCAAGATACCCCCCATGGTGGTGTTTAATCCGAGCAAATTCGCCTTCCTATCTCTCAGAATCATGCCCAAAAGAATCCGACTGCACTCTTTGCTACTTGTTCGGACATCATCATCTGCAAGTTCAACCACTTTTTTTCTTTCTGATTGTGAAATCACTATATTTTGTCAATCTTCTCCCCAAATCCTCCTCCATGACACTAGTGAAAAATAAACCATAGCTACCCCCATTGCGAATGCCCAAAGGACAACAAAAGACAGACTAAGACTGTAAATCAACTCTTAACATTAACTACTAAAACATCTCATCTCAACGAGAATGAAACCACTCGGAGAAGGGAATCGAAGCTCTCAAGCAAGATAATTTGATTGAATTATTTGTGCAATTATATATTTTGAACTTTTAACCTTTTTTTTAATCTAAAAAGTGGTCATTTGCTAAGTTACTCTCAACAAAAAATCTATGCAATATGCAAAAATTTAATTAAATTAAATTCAACGGAGTACACTTATATTTCTTCATAAATTCTAATTTCAACTTGAATTATAAATACATGAAATCTCATAAAATTTTATTTTTTGTTTTTTTATGTTTGAGATGGTATGGAGAGTGTAGATGTTTTTAAAAATATGATGGTATACGATTTTGTTTTTTTTTTCCAAACGAGATATTATAACTATGAAGAAACGGACAAAACACAAATCAACGTACAAACCATGAGAGACTCACTCAAAGAGTGATCTAGAAACACAAAGCCAATACACAAGAAAAAGCGGGGATGCAACCACCGAAGACTTTCCCTTGCCAAATCAACTATCTAAAGACACCTCAACACTACAAACCAAAAAGATAAAAAAGGAAGGAAAACTCTAAGCAAGAAAAACAACTCAAACTAAACATAACACAACATCCATTAAAGCTATCAATGCAAGCTCGAAAACTCTTGCCATTCTCTCCATGCCCCTTGCACAACAATCTCTTCCGGCATCCACACCTTCTCAAACAACCATAGATTCCGAGATCGCCAAAGCCACCATAATATTTACGTGGATAGCTTTATTCTAGCTTCGGCCACCTCGGATTTATTCAGTGCACACATTTTCCACCACCAAACTTTAAAAAACTGATTCGGCAAATGTTGGTCTTCCCACTCCACATGAGCTATTTTCCAAACTTTTTTGGGCCCTGTTGCATGTGAGTAGAAGATGTTCAATACTCTTTGGCTGCTCTTCACACATATGGCACACCACATCTGCCTGAATACCTCTTCTGACCACATTGGTGCTCACTGGCAAAGAACCAGTGAAACACTTCCATAATAAATGTTTAACTTTCCCTTTAACTGTCAATTTCCATGTTCTGTTTCTGGCAAGTTTATCCACCAAAGCAAACTGCCTGCTTTCAGCTTCATCCAGCAGAAGAAGTTTTTGGGTCATTAGATGTTTATAAGAGCTAGCTACTGTGAACTTACCCCCAATGTCAAGGTTCCATCTCCATCTGTCTGACTTGTCTGATGATATGGTTTTGATTTCCATAATTGCCAGTCAGAGTCATTGAACAGCTCAGAAGATCTTCATTCCAACTGTAGCCATCTTCCTCCAACAGCTCTTGCACCCAACTTGGATTTTGCCTGTCAGAGTCTAAGAATACAGGCCTAGCATGTTGGAGACTGGGAACCCAGCTATAATTAATGATTTTGGTTAGTCTCCCATCTCCAATTTTCTTATGCAAGCCTTTAGCAAATATAGGAATAACAACAACCAATAGTTCTATAACCGTGAAGCTGAGTTATTTTTTTCACCTAAAAAATAGAAGAAGATGGGTAGATATGATGGTATACGATCATTATGTTATTCCTAAGGCATGATTACAAAGTTATTTTAAATATTTTTATTTCCACTAAATCTATATCCTCCCTATATATAATTTCCGAATGCGTTGAACCTACGTGGCTGCTTCTGGTGCTTCGAAATCCTATTTGGCGAAGAATCATACTTCGTAATTAGGTTTGGACAAATAATATTAATATATTAATAATTAATAATCTAGGTTCGGGTATTCTATAAATATTATTTAGCTAACTTAGGTATTTTAATATCACGTTTACTAATATAACCCTTTTAATTCTTTGTAATTTTACATAGTGAGACATTAAGTGACTAATATATCCCTAAATTTTGATTTGCTTCCTTCAATAAGCTATTGAATTATAAATGTATTTTAAAAGTAGATAACTTTTGTATTTCTTATCGGTTTTACATATATAATATATCAAATTAATCATCTTTTGATGATTTTTGATTTGACATCCATATTTTATATATATAATAAATAAAAATTATATCTAGCTTTATAATAATAAAAAATTATAATATTTATTAAAATTTATTAGAAAAATAAAATTATTTCTCAATTGATATATTTATATTTAATGTAGTTATATATTGTAAGTTAAAAAATTAGTATAATATAACACAAGTAAGTCGCACAAATAAAAAGTATCATAATAAATATATAATAATATATATATTCTTATAAAAGATATTTAAATTTTTAAACTACTTTTTTTTATTAATTTTAAATTTTAAGAAAAAAATTAGCAAACACCCGTGTAATACACGAGTGATGTACTAGTAGGATAAATAAAACCATACATAAATAGTCATATAGACAAATACTGTACATATACTATATAACATAACTATAGGCAAAGCAAATCCTCCCTTTATATAATTCTCGAATGCGCTAAGCCTACGTGGCTGCTTTTGGTGCTTCGAAATCCTATTTGGCCAAGATTCATGCTTCGTAATTAGGTTTGGACAAATAATATTAATATATTAATAATTAATAA
>CACSLK010031729.1:1014935-1026762 GCA_902706635.1 Striga hermonthica | reverse complement strand
GCACGGAACTCTCACACCGGAGGTGTTTTCCGGTGAAGAGCCTCCAACGCTCAAGTCAGATCTTGAGAGAGATGATAAATATATCTATTCGTGTTACATAGTATTAGAGATCGTATCGAAAAGTAAGGATTCTTGTCCCTATTTATAGGGACAAGCTAACTGTTTTACACGCGCGAGTATGGGGAGTTTGGTCAGCCGTCCTCTGCTCGTCCTTACAGCCGCGTGCCTCCACTATCCTTGACGTCAGAGGACGCGTCGATCCTGTCAGAGAATGTCAGAGTTTGTTACCGCCCTGAGCCACTCATAGAACGCCACGTATCCCCCCTCCACGTGCTGGAGATTCCCTCGTATATCCTGCTGCTCGACCAAATCTGTAGTCAATGCTGAATTGTCCCTTGAGTATGAGGTGGTCGAGTGTAGGACCACGACCATTTGACCATCTTTCCTCGACCAACTCCTCGAGTAGCCAGTGCTTGTCTATCACTTCTGAACTTGTTCTTCTTCGCCGTCTACCTTCTGCCTCTTATTGCAGGTGTCCGGTCCAGTTCAACCAGACCATTTGACCTATCTTATTTAGCTATCCCGACGAACCGGTCTATTGTATAATATCCCATATCACTATCCATATGTTTAAGATATAACCTTTGGCGATTAATTAAAAATAATAACAAAAAAAAAAATTGACTTCTTTATTATTCCGAAATTAGTGTCACTCAGTTCTTTAATTATTATGTCAAAAAATCATCTGCCTGCGGGGCTTGACATAATATTCCTTCCTTAGATCATTTTGGGAACAACATCAACCCAGCTTAGTGGGACATAGGGGTCGTAACTAATTATAAAAACACATCATATAAACATCATCAACTATCAAAATACCGAGTATGTTATCCTAATAAAATAGAAATCACCCTTGGTAAATCAAATAAACAAGTAATAAATATATATGCTCGTTTATTTCATTACGGCTTGCGAGTCGCAATAAATACTGAAGGTCTAGAATATAACTGCAATTAGTAAATCTTAGAATCTTATCCTTCTGTAGTCCGTCTAATACTTATCATAAGTACTAGTGCAATCCATCAATTAAAGACCAACTGAATCAAGACTACACTACAGTTTTTTCCAACAGGGGTTTCAATACTGTCTAGACTGTGAACAAATAATTTATGTTACAAGAAACTGATATCTAATCTCTCTATTCGACACATCGAACCATACTACCTGTAATGTAAGATAATGAGTTATGATTGCATAACCAAATAAACTACAAACATTAGTACTTTATCTAAAACATGGTTGCCAGATCAAAATGTAATTGTCAATATCTGAAAGCCACACTTTTACAGTATATCCTAATTATCCCACTAATGCTTAATGAGCTCATGGTTGTCACTAACCACGATTCTCTTTCAATCTAATTCTCAATGACTTTCCCTCGTCCAACGATTTTTCATATCAGGTGGTACGTGCGCTTTATGTGTTTACTCATCTTATTGGTTCGTAGTTCTTTCGAGTTTGCTACTGCCCCGCTATTATCACAGAAAACTATAATTGAAGCCGATAAACACGGTACCACGTCAAGGTCCAGAAGGAAATTTCTGGGCCACACCGCTTTCGTTTCTGCCTCTGAGGCTGCTACATATACACTTTCTGTGGCACCTCCTCCTAAAGTGAACACAAACCTAGAGGCAGATTTACTTTTGTCTCGGTCTGACTAGAAGTCAGAATCAGTGTAACCCAACGGAAGTAACTTTTCTGACTGGTAAACCAACACGTACTCCTTAATCCTACTCAGGTACTTGAGTATATGCTTTACCGCAGACTAATTTTCCAATCCTAGATTAGTTTGATATCTAGCTACCATGCCCACGACATAATAGATATCTGACCGTGTACACAACATAGCATACATGAGGCTTCCTACTGCCTATGCATAAGCAAATGCCTTCATTTCCTCTATATCTTAAGGAATCTTTGGAGACATCTTATTAGATAGAGGGATTCAATGTAAAAAGGCAATTGCCCTTTCTTCGAATCTTGCATGTCAAAATGTGCCGAGACCGTGTCTATGTATCTGTATTGACATAGGCGTAACTTTCCCATCTCTTGGTCTCCAATGACCTTGATTCCGAGAACATGTCCTACATCTCCCAGATCCTTCATATCACATTTCTTGGATAACCATACCTTGACGTCTAATAACTTCTTCACACTGTTTTCAATGAAAAAGATATCATCTACGTATAGCACAATATACACCACCACATTTCCATCACTTTTTTTTAAAAATAGTGCTCATTCGGACATTGGGTAAATTCATACGATTGGACAACCTCGTCAAATGAATGTTCCAAGTCCTGGAAGCTTACTTTAGTACATAAATAGATAGCTTTAGCTTATAGACGAAATAATCTTGTCCTTTTGCAATGAACGCTTCTGGTTGCTGCATGTAGTTGTCTTAGTCTGAATTCCCATTAAGGAAAGCGGTCTTAACATCCATATTCCAAACCTCATAATCCATATAAGCGGCCTCAACTAAGAAAATTATGATGATTTGAGCGTAGCTACCGGCAAAAAGGTTTTCTCATAATCGATCACTTCTTTTTGAGTATACCCATTTGCAACATGCCTAGCCTTGAGGATTTCAACCTTCCCATCTTCTCCTCTATTTCTCTTATAGACCCACTTGCATTTAATGACCCGAATGCCATGGGATGACTCTACAAGATCCCAGACCTGATTAGAATCTACAGACTCAATTTCAGATTTCGTCGCTCTTTGCCAAGACTCTACGTCCTAATCTTTGGGTGCCTCATTGTATGTCGATGTGTTGATCTCAAGTACATTCGTAATGATCTCACAAGACTCTCCCAGATCTATGAATCGATCGGGCTGCCGGGAAAACCTCTCACTACAACGAGGTACTAGCTTAGGTGCATCATCAGCGATACATGTTGCATTATTATGTGGTGTATCATCAAGTGCACTCGATATTGAAGTACTCAATCCCTTTATCTCCTCAAAGACATGTCAACTACTGGGATTGTGATCTATCATATAGTCTTCTTTGAAGAACCTTGCATTCGTGCTAACGATCACTTTCTGTTCCTCGGGACATATAAAACATACCATATTTCGTTTCCTTAGAATATCCCACGAACAACCTTACTTATGTTATAGGTTCTAACTTACCAATATCGGTTCTCAACATGTGTGCTAGACTACCTAAAATTCTGAGATGTCTTAGACTGGGCTTGTGCCCAGACCACAATGGTGTCGAAGGTACTGATTTAGAAGGTACCCTATTCAGAATTTATACTGTTGTTTCCAGGACATAACCTTAAAGCGAATCTAGTAATGTACTGTAAGTCGTCATTACCTTAACTATCTCCATAAGAGTCCTATTCTTTCTTTCTGCTATGCCATTATGCTATGGTGTGCCCAGCACAGTCAGCTGAGGTGTAATCCCATTATCCATCATATAGTTCCTAAATTCACCCGAGAGATATTCGCCGTCACGATATGATCATAGTGACTTGATACTTTTTTTTCTAACTACTTCTCCAAAGTTGTCTTATACTGCAAGAACTTCTCGAAGCATTCAGACTTACGGTGCAATAGGTAAATGTATCCATATCTCGAGTACTCATCGATAAATATCACAAAGTACTCGAAACCACCTCTCTCTTGAATAGACATAGGAACAGATAAGTCATAGTGAACTAGGCAAGACTTGAAGGTTGGAATAGCCTCGACTTTCAATGACCCTAAGGGCCCACCTGCTACTAACCTTTGAATCCTTCTAATATTTAGATGACCAAGTCTTAGATACCAAAGATATGTTTCATTCATTTTCAAATGTTCCTTTTTTTATTCAGATTAGATGATGAATTAAGTAATTGCTTATGTTGCAGTGGAAAAGACTTAGGTTTTGGAATATACAGATTGTCTACTAATGAACCATCACAAAAAAACTTTTTGCCAAAACGAATAACAAATTTATTATCGAAAGTAGCAGAAAATCCATTCATAAACAACTCAGAACAGAAATCAAATTCTTTCTAAAACCTATCTAAACCAAAATCTAAATAGACATCTCCCACTGCAACAGCTGAGGCTTTACTGGCGTTGCCCAAGCACATGGTAACTCTCCTTCCCTAAGTCGTTTAGTTTTTTTGAACTCCTGCATTGTTTTTCAGACATGATCAGTGGCTCATGTATCTACACACCAGGTACTGGTAGATAACACAAGATAACACCGCTAAACATGTTTCAACGACTAATAAAAAAGACTTATCTTTATCGCCCTTCTTGAGAGGGAAGTCGGTCGTCCAGTGTCATGTTTGCTGGCATTTATGGCACTTGTCTTTCGGCTTCCTTACCACTTTATGAGGTTGCGGTCTAATCATGACCGCTTTGCCCTTTCATGCAGCCTTATTCCTCTTTTTAGCTTTGTGAGTCTTAGAAGAAGATGCCTGAGCCTGCAGGGCAACCATACTTGAGTATTATAACGAAACAAGCCCTCTGCTGACCGGAGCTTTGCCCGAAGTCCTGGAAGAGTCAACAACATTTTATTCATGTTGTAATTCAATCAGTATTGTTCAAAACTCTATAGCAAAAACTGAAGAACTATATCGACCTGGTTTTCCCGTAAATAAAAGCTCTAAGTACCTCCAGCTCATTGAGTGGGGCCATCATAGCAAGAACATGTTCCATTATGAGAGTTCTCTCACGCATGGTCATGTTCATCGGAACCCTCATGGCTTCTTGTCGGGTAGCTCGGGACTAGTGGCAAAAAGTTCCTTTAGATTGAGAAGCATATCTGTTGTGGTACTCATTGACTAATGTTGATGTTGAAGTACATTTAACAAGGATATCAAGATGTAATACTTCGCCATCTCATCGACCTTTTTCCACCTAGCATACTTCTCTCTCTCCTGATTGGTTGCCACTATTGGTATATATACTGAAAGCTTGGCATTAGATGTATGTATACTGAACCCATTTGAATAAGAATCATGTTTAATTAAACAAGTCTATGTTCTTTTGTTTTTCACTAGATAGGGTGGGTCGTCATCGGGCGAACCGAAAATTACTTTATCAGTTACTCGCGAAACAAGAATAATGGTTCACAACCTAGATGGACATGAACACCCCATCGTGAACGGTTGTACTGTCAACGGTACAGTTTGTCTTGACTGATTAGTTGCACTAGAACATTTATTTATTGAACAGGATCCCAGAGAGGAGCAGTTCATTTTATATTGATCGTCGTAAACGAACTAGGCCTCGGTTAATTGCTGCGTCTCTTAACCCGTAAGATATTAAACAGACATATATATGCAATATATATTACTTTGATTCACATGGGTGAGGATTAGTGAACTAGATCAATAGACCCTCTGTCTTGGGTAATATTGATGCATGTATGATGTGTTGTTAGATATTTACGGTCACCGTGTGCGATAGTTTGATGATGTCCCTGAGAGCTCATGAAGGATTAATATGTTAAATCTGGCCAGTGTAATTTATTCCGACATAATAATAACGGGATGCATGGTACTAGTCTCGGTTATAGATGTCGACTAATTTAATTATCAGCAACTAAATTAATTGATGGACATTGTATCTTAAAAACGAGAGGTAAATCGAGTAATTATTATCGGAGCTCGAATATAATTCAGGGATTAAATGGGGGAGTTTATTCAGTAATACTTCTTTAGTAGAGTGTATGTATTATTTCTATTTGGGTTTGGTAGGGTTGACCTATAGTCTAATACAAATAGGAGAAGCCCTATTTAATACCTCCTTAGGGTCCTTGTTGTAGTATATAAATACATCACATCTCTTGGAATTAGGAGGCTAAGAGAGAGAGAACAAATATTACACGACAGATGAAAAATCATGCCGCCCTTTGTGCTCTTTTCTCTCTTGTGTTCTCTTCTTCTTCTCTAAGTAATCCTAGTAGAAATAGATCTGATTTCATCGCCCACCAAGATTATCGGATTAGATATCAGGTTATACAACAGAAGATCTGAGGTTGTCAAGCCATCTATATATATTTATCCAACCTGTAATATATATATTCAACCCCGTAATTTATCTGTATATCGCAGAGTTGTCCGTTCTTAATGAAAAGCTAGATTTGTGCATATCAGATATATTGGAAGTGACCGGCGACCTCCGGAGACCATCGCACGACGACTGGCGCAATTTCCTCGACCATACGACGACGGACGCTGTATGTTCCGACGGCTCACGCGCCGTCGCTGTCCACCAGAGGATTTCCTCGTGCAGCCCACCAGAATGCAGTCCAGGTCAATTTTGCGCGCAGTCCAGCACACGGAGGAACCCAAGAGATGTCCGCGAGCCAGTCACGCGGGCAGTCTAGTTGCGAGAATTCCCAGTCGATGCAGTGGCCCAACAGGGAAGGCTCAACATGCAGACAGCCCAATAGATGGAAGAAAAGAGCGCGCGGGCTGCTCAGCCCGCGTACAGCCCGCGCAACCCAAAGACTCAGACAGCCTGCAGCCCAGGGGCAGCCTGCGAGGCTCGAAGACGGCCCGCGCGCGGATCCAGGCCACCAGAATATTACCCGCGGCCAAATTTCTCCTTGCGCGTGGCCCATTCTTTTAGGCACGGTCCAGCAGTTGGCAGCCTTCCCAGATCGGCCCAGTGAGCTCAAATCGGTCCAGAACACACCCAACTTGGTCTTGACCGATCTAGACGTATCCAGCCAGTTTCAGAGGCGGTTCTGCAGGTTCGGGAAGTGTCGGTGATCTCACGGTGAGTCTGGGATTATACGATGATGATGGTGAGGCTAGTTCGGCTGTCCAACGGACTCGAGGTTTCAGACGATCTCCAATAGCAGAAATCATAAACGTCTCAGAGTCGGAAAAAATTCAAAACAGTACGTGTTGAACCCTCACTTCTAGTTCTGTTGTGCTTAGGGTTTAATTCGTAGAGAGTCTGTGACTTGCACATTGTCGCGATCCTCACATATCCCAACAAGTGGTTTCAGAGCACTTGGTTTAATTCGATTTTGTGCAAGGATCGGACTTTAGAGGCTTATGTGAATTATGTGCGTACGAGCGCAGCCATATTTGTGGAATATTATTGCATAACTCGATTTTGCAGTATAATGTGTTTCCACTGTTATGGCTTAAAAAGTGTGCTTGTTTATTTATTGCACGTTTTTAAAGCCTCGGACATGTCGAGGAATTTTTGGGTGTGAATGTGTGAAATAATTATTCGTCCAGGGGTTGACCGGATAAATTTAATTATTTGTTTAGAAAGCATGTAAACCCTTTTGTGGATCTAGGATCGAAATATGTAATGTTGTAAATTATTTTTTGATCGTGTTTATGGCGAATGAACCCGGAGGACCATGGAGACCGGAGATCAACTAGACCGATAGACCTCGATGACCCGATCGACCGCGGACACCGCGAGATCATGACCAGCCGCACAAGTGTGCACAAAACACGGTGGCTCGGCCTCCCGATGTCCCAAGTACGCGACTCACAATAGCCGGAGGACGATGATCAGTCGTGTATGGACTAGGAGTGTCGATCAGAAGAGCCCGAGCGTGGCGGCGCAAGTCGTGGTGAACGGGTATCATCTGGTGCACGGCAGAACCTGACGATCACCGCACAAGGTGCAGCAGGGAGATGCTCGTGAGCTTGCCGACGGCTACTCGACGACAACCCAGCTGGAATCAACAAGAAGTCCACTGGAGTGAGAATTCTAGTCCGATGAGGAAAATTCGTTCTAATGGGACATTGACTGAATAGTTTCCTAATTCAGCTAGAGCTGGAATTAATTGCCATAATAGTTGGATTTATTTCCGTATTTTATTATTTCTATTAATTGTTATGCTTGTTTAACTAATTGCTATGGAGCATGTGATTAATTATAGGAATTGCATAAGTAAAAATCCTCAATTAAAAATTATACTAAGTTCGAGAAGGGATTTTAAATTACATTTAATTGTAAAATTCCTAAGGCCTCCATCTCTAATTTTTCGGTAAATCAATTAATTGCGGTATGGGCTCCTCTTTGGGTGACATCACTAAAGTTAATTGTAGGTAATTACCAGGACAAATTTCTAATTAGACGATTAGAGGGATTCTTATGAAAGAGTACGGGCTTTCCCTCGGATGACATATAATCGAATTCGTATGAACTCAAGATCGAGAAATAGAATTCACTTAGAATGCGATTAAATTTTTAACCCCCCTCGGTATCACTGAATTCTATTGCATGGCCAAATGGAGACCGACTATTAATTTCGTTCGTCATGAATTTGTTTTTGACTTATGGAAATTAATAGGCCTTTGAAAGCCCTTCTCTTGCGAATGTTGAGTGCTTAGGGTAACCCTTGTATCATGCGTTACTCTCGGCATTTTGAGATGTCGATGAATTTAAGTTAATGTTGTTTTGAGGATATTAATGTTAACAGTTAAATTCAAAATGTTTAATCAGTAAAATTGTTTCGTGATTCTCTGGTTTATTCAAACATGCCTTTCAATCTGTTGTCCTTTATTCTCAAAGATAATTTGTTGTTCAAAAATTGATTAGAAATAGAACTTGGATAGTGTCCTAAGTTGCTGAGAGTACGAGTTGTATGGTGAGTGTATCCAGTTTAAGCATAAAGGACATATAAAGTCGAACCGACCTATCCTTAAAACAATAAAGGTAAATATTATTCACTCAAAAGTCAAAATATTTCTAGGAAATGTTATCGACTGAGTGATAGGCAGATTTCCATGTAAAATGGGTAATGTTACGGAAGTGACAATTGTTGCAGTGGCAGTTTTCTATATACATAATTATTTGGTTTTGAGTAATTAAGTCTGCGTACCATGTTTTAGAAAGAAATCAGTTTCAGTTTATAAATTGTGTATGGATATAGTCGTTTTGTTTGATGGCAAGTTTGTTGTCTAGAAAATAAAACATTTATTTATTTGGTACGTGGGTAGATAATAGTTAACTCAAGTAACCAAAAGGTCTCACAAGTGCAATAAATGAAAGTAAGTGACACATCGACTAAAACCAATAAGAGATGATTTCTCTTGGCACATTGGTTAAGTCACTGATGAGTGACTAAGAATTTCAAATTTTTCTTTTTGGAGTTGTGCAGTTAAATCCATAGTTTCTGAACAATGTTCAATCTAGATTAGTAGCTTCTACTTCGAAACGATTATGGACAGGGTTAATACAGTGTCAGGACATATTCAAGTTTGAAGTATTTTCAGCATTGGCTGAAAAGTTGTTACTGATATGATAGGAAAGTTGTTCGAAAAAATCGGCTGTGTTGTTGGATACTCCATAGTAACGAAAAAGATGGTTTATTTTGCAGTACTAAGAATCATAGGTGATAAACGAATGCATGGTTTTTAGAGAAATACTGAGTGATAAACCACAGGCCTATTTGTAGAGTTGTCACAAGGAAAGATAGAGAAAGTTCAAACTTCGTTACCGCATGTATAAATTGTTATACCACAATAAGACTGCAAACACGTGTCTCTTGTAATACACTTTGCTGGAGGTACTTTATCGTAGTGGGAGGATTTCTATGAAGCAACATGGATTCATGTTGATGAGAGAGTTGTGGACTCAGTCTCTAGAATACACGAAGACATGAATTCATGTTCTTGAGAAAAGTCTTTAGACTTAGTCTCTCGTGAATGTGAAATAAATCTCTAGTTATACGATAAGATGCTCATTGTAGTGGGGGCGTTGCATGGCAACTGCCATAGATCCATGTTTTATGAGAGAGTCCTGGACTCAGTCTCTAGTAAGCATGAACGTATGAGTTCACGTTCTTGAGAAGAGTCTTTGGACTTAGTCTCTGGTGAACATAGAACTGATCCCTGTTTATACGATGAGAATCTCTGAAACAGTAGATGCAGAAACTTAGCAAACAACAATGATTTCTGATTTGGAGTCTTGGACTTTAATCATATCTGGGATCTTGTAGAACCACTAAGTGGCATAACGCCATTGAGATTGATAGATCTACGAGTAAATTCGTGTAGACTTCACAAGTAGGCTTGTTGTCAAATAATGAACTCAGAAAGAAGTTGGATCTATTATTAGTTAACCTTTTCACCAGTAGCCAGACTTGAGTATATATGAATTTTAGGCTGAAGCCACTTATATTTAATATAAGTTTGGAACCGTGGATATCAAGACAAAGTCTTGAAGGGAGATCCATGACGAAGCACTCAGAAAGTTTCATTGTAGATTGTTAAGGGCATCTAGTCAGTAAACTGAAACGGTCTACTTATGGACTGGAGTAAGTGTTGTTATCCGGTACATTTGGTTGACCAAGTCTGTGGATATGATCAGTCACCAAATAAGCATTGTGTGTTTATGAGACGTGTGGTGGTATCTTTATACTATGCGTAGACGACATTTCAATCACTTAAAAAAGGATTAGGGTTTTGTCAGACGCAGAGGAAAGGTTATCCAAGAAGTTAGATATGAAGCATTCGAAGAAATCTACATATGTTCTTGAGATCAAAAATCACAGGAAAGGATTGTCGCAATTTTCCTGAATTTCTATCTACTGTCATAAGGCTCATTCGTAGCATATGTGACATAAAGGCAGTTCCTCATGCGGCAATAGGAAGCCTAAAATGTACAATGCAGTAAATGAGGCCTGATATCTATTATTGCCAAGGGCATAGTTGGTAGATATCGAAGTAATCCTAGAAAGGTGGAATTGGTTTATGGTAGAACACATGATCAAGCTGTCGTAACTGGGCTAAGGATAATATGTAGAGTTACCAAAGGAACCATATGAAACCTATGGATTACAAAAGATTCTGATTTCTAATCAAACGTGAACAATATAGTAAAATCTACCTCGCGATTTGTGTTCACTTGTGAGGTGGAACCAAACATTTGGATCCAGAAACTGTTAGAGGTATGCTGTAAAAGCTAAGTTTTGCAGATTCTATCAATTCCATTTTGATCTGGCCATCATGTTTCGGTCAAAGTACATATGTTTGAAGTTTATTTTTTTATGCAATACATACTCCATGTCTTATATTGAGGTAGTGTGGTTCGAAGTGTTTCGAACAAAAAGATCACCTATCGGTTCCTTATAAGACTAAATCATACGTTCACAGTCTAGACTGGCAGTGAGACCCCACTTGGAAAAATACTGTAGTGTATTCTTGATTCAGTTGGTCTTTGACTGGAGAATTACACTAGCACTTATGTTAAGTGTTGAACATGACCGCATAAGGCAAAGGTTATGAGACTCACTGACCGTTGTTGTAACCTCGTCCTTCAATGATTGATGTGTTCTCTTAAGCCGTAAGGTAATATAAAATAGGCATATATTTTTATTTCTTATTTATTTGATTTACCAAGTGATTCCTATTTTATTAGGATGAAATACGAGGTATTTTGGTAAGTAAGAATAATTATATGATGTGCTATTATAAATTATTTATGGTCACTATGTTCCAGTGCGCTGGATTGATGAGGTTCCCGAAATGAGCTCAGGAATGTACGTTATGTTAAACCCTGCAGGTAGACGATTGTCTGACATAATGGTTAAGGATCTGAGTGGTACTAATTTCGGAAATGAATAAGAAGTTGATTAATTATTTTGTCAGTAATTTAATTAATCAACAGACGTTATATCTTAAACATAGAGAGGTAAATCGATCAATCGGATTAATAATATTTAATCATGGATGTAATATCCCATTCAGTAATTAATAAAAGTAATTATTCTAAGTTTGAACTAATTACTTTTATTAATTATGCTCGTTTTTAGTTTCGAGCCCAGTTATTAAGTTATTTA
>CACSLK010031729.1:986672-997863 GCA_902706635.1 Striga hermonthica | reverse complement strand
GGGACTGAGCCTGTTGGTCGAACCAGCGGCCAACCACCCGGCAACAGCAGGCCGGCAGTCCGGCCAGCCAGCGAACCAGCCGGTTCAGACTGGGTTATCTCATGGTTTAATGTTTAATGATCTGGTTCATGTTTATGTCCAATTTTTAGTTAAATTTCTGGTCCAGTCAAAGTCAATAAATTCATGTCAGTTCAGTTCCGTTTTAAACCAGTTCTGATTGTACTGTTAAGTTCAAATGCTCTGTCAAGTCAAGTCGAGCTTCTAAACAGTTAAATTTAGTAAGTCTGAGCATAGTACTTAGTATTTGTTTATATTATGTTACAGTTTGAACAATTCACGATCATCAGCACTTCCAGTTTCATATCGACGATTCAGGTGAGGACTCAGACTGGGTATTACATTGATTATAATTACGGCACCATGTTTGAGGTATGTATCATGTTATGTTATGTATCCGCTTGGAATGGTCGCCGGTCCATTCTGGGTTCTAGTGGCCTAGTCTGCCCACTAGAGTGTGCACATGGTGTCCGACATTTTCATGCTGGCAGATGAGGTAACGGTTATGTGATGGTAATGGTTTACCGGTACAAGTTGATAGTTATGTATATTCCAGGATCATGATATTGTTATTATTTTCCATGTTTACTTTAGTATGAGTTCCTACGGAGCACAGTGGACTTAGTGCTCACGCCCCATGCTTATCTATATTTTTCAGGTCACCAGGTCGGACCAGAGGTGTGAGCTGACGGGCTGTTTAGGATTAAGTTTATACAGTTTGAATTTGGCATGGCAGTGCTGTTACTATCTCCCGTAGTTTGATTTAAATATTTTGCCACGCAACGTTTTCTGCTGACCTTCACTGTTTGTCAAACTTAGCCTTTTGGTCCGATTTACCAGTTGGATTGTTTATATTGTGATAAACCATTTTCCTTAAAAACTATAAACGAATTTCAAAAGTAACAAATTATGGTAGCACTCCGAATCATGATTTCACAAACTTATAAGTATTTTTAAGAAAAGATTTTGCGAAAATTTAACTCTGATATTTACGACATAGCGGGGTGTTACAGTTGGTATTAGAGCACGTTTCTGCGTCTCTGAATATTTTATGAGTCAGAAAATTTTATAAAACCCGACAACGTCACGCTCACGCCTCGCCGACTACCAAGTAAGTGCTGATTTATGTTATAAATATAAACAAATGACTATGTCTATGATCAGTAGAATCCACAGTTAAGAATTTGTTAAGATGCTCGAGTTGTGTTCAGGATTTATAGTCCAGTGTATCCATGATTAAATGTCATTATTTCCAGGTCATGTTTAGCACCTCATCAAGATATTTGTGTGCATTATTAATCAGTTAAAGTATGTTTTCTGTATCTGATAACATCGAACATTACCAATATTCAGATGTCGCCACGTAGGGATACAGATCATCAGGAGGTTCCCCAGGCCACCGTAGTCGCTCAGTTTCGCGACTATCATCCAGAGAAATTTTCCGGCCAGGGGGATCTACGCCATTATTGACGAATGGGTCCAGGGCCTTGAAATGATTTTCGAGGTCATGGACTGTCCCGACCGCTATCGTGTTCTATGGGCACATATCTAATTGACGCGTGACGCACGTCTCTGGTGGATTGCCTACTGGGGAATGCGCCCCGGTGAAAAGGAAGGTTGTACATTCAAGAAGTTAATACGCGAGAAATATTATCCCGTGTACTACCGAGCTGAAATAGAGTATCAATTTCTGGCGCTTAACCAAGGTACTCGTACAGTAGACGAGTGCGAACGAGAATTCACTCGACTTAGAGCCTTTATTCCTGACCTGGTGAGCACAGAGGCAAAGAGATCGAGACGTTTCACTTACGGGCTATTACCAGCAGTCTGTCATAACATTGTAGGTCACGGTATCCGGACCTATGCCCGTACTGTCACCATAGCCTAGGAAGTTGACGCCAGCATCCGGAGGGAGGCTAACCATGATCGTCTTCAACCTTCTGCCCCTGCTCAGTCATCATCAACACCACTTATTCAACCAGCTGCTACTCAACAACCGAAGGATAAGAAGAGAAAGGGGAAAGGCTTACAGACTGACAGGAGGATCCGTCCGAGACAACCAGGTGCACCAAACCGCAGTCGATTTCACCATGCACTACTTGTGGATGACCCCATCGTAGAGAGTGTCATTTTGGCCAGGACATTTGCTACTTTTGTCATGAGCCCGGACATTTCGTTAGTCGCTGTCCAAAACGACCCCAACAACCACCACCGCAGCCACAACAGCAACAGCAGCCCAGACAACAGGCCCCCAGGCCACCCCAGCAGCAGCAGTAGGGCAGACAGCAAGCTCTTGTTTATGCTGTTGACCAGGCCGAGGCAGATTAACACCCAGGTACTATGTCTGGGATAATTATGCTAAACGATGTTACTGTTTTCGTCTTATTTGATACTGGAGCAACTCACTCTTTTATATCACGACGATGTCTTGATTCCATTGGAGTACATTCTGTTACCGCTATCGATCCTCTCGAGGTGAGTTTAGCCTCGGGACGAAAGATAGTGACTAATGCCAAAGCTACTGATTTCAACCTTTCTATCGGTGGCCGTATCATGTCTACCGATGCTTATGTTCTACCGAAAGATAGTGACCGATGCCAAAGCTACTGATTTCACCTCACGACGTTCCTATTGTTTGTGAGTTTGCGGATGTGTTTCCGGATCAACTTCCAGGAGGACCACCTAACCGGCAAGTAAAGTTCTCTATTGACCTTATTCCAGGAACTGGCCCCGTATCCAAAGCACCTTATCGAATGGTGCCAAAAGAATTACAGGAATTAAAGACTCAAATTCAGGAATTATTAAAACTCGGTTTTATTCGACCGAGTGTTTCACCGTGGGAGGCACCCGTTCTTTTTGTCAAGAAGAAGGACGGTTCTATGCGCATGTGTATTGATTACCGGGATCTCAACCGGTTAACTATCAAGAATATATATCCGCTTCCCAGAATCGACGACTTGTTCGACCAGCTGAGGGGAGCCTGTGTGTTTTCCAAATTTGATTTACGATCAGGTTACCATCAACTGAAGATCAAGGAGTCATACATTGCAAAGACCACTTTTCGTACTTGGTATTTTCATTACGAGTTCGCAGTTATGCCATTTGGCCTCAGCAATGCTCCAGCGGTGCTTATGGACTTGATGAACCGTATCTTCCATCCTTACCTCGATCAGTTTGTTATTGTTTTCATTGGTGATATTCTAATCTACTCCAAGAGCCAGAAAGAGCACGAAGAGCATCTGAAGGTTGTTCTTGAGACCCTTAGACGTGAAAAGTTATATGCTAAATTCTCTAAATGCGAATTCTGGCTCCAACAAGTAGCTTTTCTTGGTCATGTTATCACTAAGGCAGGTATCGAGGTTGATCCATCCAAAGTTGCCGCTGTTCAGAATTGGTCAGCACCGAAGAAACCATCCGAGGTTCGCAGTTTCCTCGGTTTAGTAGGCTATTATCGCAGGTTTATCGAGGGTTTTTCCAAGATCGCCATTCCTTTATTCCAGTTGACGAGGAAATCTGTGAAGTTCGAATGGACTGATCGATGTGAATCCAGCTTTCAGGAGCTCAAGAAGAGGCTTACTACAGCACCGGTGTTGACTATTCCAGATCCTTCTCGGAGTTTCACTATCTTTAGTGATGCTTCAAGACAGGGTTTGGGATGCATACTCATGCAAGATGGTCAGGTCATTGCTTATGCTTCACGCCAATTAAAGCCACATGAACAGAATTATCCTATGCACGACTTGGAGTTAGCAGTGGTGGTTCATGTCCTGAAGATTTGGCGACATTATTTATACGGCGGTCGATGTGAGATTTTCACTGATCACAAGAGCTTACAATATATTTTCACTCAAAAGGAGCTCAACATGCGCCAACGTCGTTGGTTAGAGCTTGTCAAAGACTATGATTGTACTATCCAATACCATCCGGGGAAAGCGAATGTCGTTGCTGATGCCCTAAGCCGCAAGGTGAAAGGTGACTTGACTTATGTTGTAGCTCAGCAGAACCATCTTATCCAGGAGTTCGCCCGAATGCAAATTCAGGTTGTTGATGCACTTCCTGCAGCGACTATGGGGAGTGTCAGATCTATGCAGGTCCAACCTACGTTGAGGGAAAGGATCCCGCGGGAGCAAACTTCTGATGAATTTATTCGTGCTATTGATGCCAAAGTCCGCGCTGGAGGCGTTGAGGGTTTCCACCGAGGCACAGATGGAGCCTTGGAGTTTCGAGGTAGAATTGTTGTATCAAAAATTGAGGCTTTGCAGAAGGAGATACTGACCGAAGCTCATACCGCACCCTATTTAGCCCATCCAGGGAGCACAAAGATATATCACGACTTGAAAAAGTCGTTCTGGTGGCGAAGAATGAAGAAGGACGTAGCCGAATTTGTGAGGAAATGTTTAACCTGTCAGCAAGTCAAAGCTGAACACAAGAGTCCCTTGGGCCTTCTACAAACACTCGAGATTCCGAAGTGGAAATGGGAGGAAGTCACGATGGATTTTGTCACAGGGTTACCAAGGTCGTCTGAACATCATGATGCTATTTGGGTCGTGGTGGACAGATTGACTAAGGTTGCTCACTTCTTACCAGTATCGATGAATATTTCTTTGGACAAGTTGGCCGAGATTTATACCCGTGGAATCATTCGACTTCACGGAGTGCCTGTTACTATCGTGTCAGACCGGGATCCCAGATTCACGAGCAGATTCTGGGAGAGTTTGCACAAGACGATGGGCACACGACTAGAGTTCAATTCGGCTTATCATCCAGAGACTGATGGACATACCGAGCGGACCATTCAGACATTGGAGGATATGCTACGAGCTTTGATTGTTGACATGGGTGCTAAATGGGAGTCGTTATTGCCATTGGTCGAGTTCGCTTACAACAACAGTTATCATGCTTCCATTCAGATGGCTCCTTACGAAGCACTTTACGGTCGTAAGTGTCGTTCCCCTCTTTATTGGGACGATGTCGGTGAACGTAAAATACTCGGTGTGAAGATGATCGAGGAAACAGCTGAACGGGTTGAGTTGATCAGGCAGAGACTTAAGACAGCTCAGAGTCGGCAGAAATCATCAGCCGATCAGCATCGACGAGATATCCAGTTTGAGGTTGGAGAGCGAGCCTTCCTTAGAGTTCGTCCATTCCGAGGGATCATTCGATTCGGAAAGAGAGGAAAGTTACATCCTCATTTCATTGGGTCGTTTGAAGTTCTCGAGCGAGTGGGCGAAGTTGCTTATCGATTAGCCTTACCTCCCGAGTTATCTAATGTTCATAATGTTTTCCATGTATCTATGTTACGCAAGTACGTGTGCGATCCAGATCATGTTCTTCAGCATACCGATATTCAAATTTGTAACGCCCCACTTTTATTTTCCGAAAATTCAGGATAAATTTTTTAAATTTATTTTCTAAAACAGTTGAGGCGCTACCCATTTTCAACAGCATACATCAATAATACAATAATAGCCTCATATCACAATCACCTATCATAAATTCTCAATAATTCAATCCTCAATAGTAAAGAAGCAATAGTAACAATATTCAGTCTATTAAGCGGAAGCAATATCAAATCATAAATTGGTCGTAATTGACCGACCACCACTCGCTTCCCTCGGCCGTGCACGCACATACTAACCTGCATCCATGAAGAGCAGGTGGGGATGAACACAAAGGAAAACGTAGTGCTCACCACTATGCACGTAAATAACAACATAGCATGACAAAGGGTATGGTCACAGCATGATCATAAATCAATTCAACATGTCACATCTCCAATCAATATATCAATAATCTCTGTAATAGCCCAGTTAACCCGCTACAGAATATTGTCCGCTTTGGGTATACACCAGATCATTCCCTCACGGTTTTTCCTTTGGGAGCTAGCTCACCAAAACGTGTCCTACTAGTGAAGATATCGACAGCCACTTATAAGGCATGCTTCGTTCCCCTTCACAAACGATGTGGGATATCTGATCTGTAACTTAAACGTCCACACTTCACCCGACTTAATAACTATTATTCGTCGACCTTAATTCATGAACACTGACTCGTGACTGCGTACTATATAGGGCTGCTCCAGTGACAACTGGTCCCGCAAGTACTGAATAAATAACTGATCTTGAACTTTGAAAACCATAACTTGAAATATCATGATTGGTAAAATACATGACATGTCTGATTTTAAAGGTTGTTATTACATGAACTTATCTTGTTCTGCTCCCAGTTTCAAGTCTTCATGGTATACCCGGCTGAATGGCTCTTATTTCAAGCCTCCATGATAACCCAAAATATTGACTCTTATACACTGGAAACCGTTACTTTGACAATGGCTTGGAAAATATAACAACCTTTAGCATGAAAATTTCGCCCTGAACTTGATTTACCAGTCTGACTTAGGAAATTTGAGTCTATTCCTTGAGTTGAATCAAGGAATTCCTCCCTGGAATCTGCCAATTGGTTGGCAAAATTGGCAATATAGAAAATGTCTGAAAAACATGATTGCTAAGTTTTGTATAACATAAGTGCTTACACATCTCTTGACGAGTCATTAACTTGACTTGAATAAATCTAGAATTGAATCTAGAGTTCTCAAACTTAGCCCTTTTCTAAAGTTCTGAATTCAGATTCGAACATCCTCACCGATGACATCATACATAGCAATTGGAAGCTGATCAATAAAGCGGACAATATTCTACTACGGGTTGACTGGGCTGTTACAGTGGTATCAGAGCCAGTACCCGGATCGATGTGCCAGCGAGGACGCTGGGCCCTCCAAGGGGGTGGATCCAGATATCCCACATCGGTTGTTGAGGAGAACGAAGCATGCTATATAAGTGGTTGAGGATACCTCAACCTACATGATGCGTTTTGGTGAGCTAGCTCCCAAAGGCAAAACCGTGAGGGAATGATCTGGTGTATACCCAAAGCGGACAATATTCTGTAGCGGGTTAACTGGCCGTAGGGAAAAAATAGGATTATTTGGGGGAGCTGGGGGAAGCATGCTATATAAGTGGCTGTGGATACCTCAACCTACAGGACGTGTTTTGGTGAGCTAGCTCCCAAAGGCAAAACCGTGAGGGAATGATCTGGTGTATACCCAAAACGGACAATATTCTGTAGCGGGTTAACTGGGCTGTTAGGATCTCACTCATGTACACATCTATCATTAGCCATTGAAGGACATACAGCTCTCAACAATGGGAGTGCATACCGAAGGACATACAACTCTCAACGGTATGGCCTATCATTAGGACTTAGGGAGACTGCCTATCATTAGGCACCGTCGAAGGACATACAGCTCTCAACGACGGGGACAACCATTCGAAGGACATCCAACTCACATCGAAGGTTACACAAATTTACAAGCATGCATTGATCATACCAACCCAACAACAAATAAATTATTTACGACATAGAAAATGATCAAATAAAACCCACCTGGTCTCCAAAGAATAAAGAAATCATAGAAATCTGGAAAAGCATGCTGAGAACATAGCTCGTCAACACCTACGATTATTCAAATAGCCTATAAACATCTATCTGACTCCAAGATAATCATAATTAAGGCACGTAAGGTTCACACCATCAGCACACAAACCAACTCATCCCATATAAGTCACATAAGAAAACAATTAAAAAGAATTTCTATTTTCGAAGGCACAACATAAGTTTTTCAAAACTTAACCCACGCAGAGATTTTGAAACAACTTAACTTGCGGCACATAACTAGAATAAACACGATTCAAGTTGCATATGAATTCTAAGACATGCGGCTACAACTCGCATGAAGACATCGACAATATATAAAGTCATTTATTAGGTGTTTAATCGACAAACATTTAAAATAGAGTGGCAGTCCAAACTTGAAATCATACAGCTGACAGGACCTCAATAAGATGACTATAACTTATACTACAGAGCTCGGATCAATATAAATCTTACCTCATTAGAAAGCTAACAAAAGAAATCTAAAACTTTCATGAAGGTCACGTTTTCATTTGAGCCCTTTAAAGAATGATAAACAGGTCAAAAATAAATTAGGTACGTGCTGCAGGGTCTTACCAAAAACTGCTCGCGCGACAAATTTGTAAAAATCATAACTTATTCGTTTCAAATCGAAATCACATGATTCCAAAGCCCAGAGAAAGCCAAAAAATCTAACTTTATTTCATGAATGGTTACAACATCAAAATACAAGTTTCTGAGGATCTTAACGACCGTACAACAAATCAGTAAAAATCACACTTTTTAACCCAATGCCAATGAAACTTCGACAATAAATCCTCAATGCCCTAAACACTCGATTACACCATTTAAGCACAAAATCTCTAGATACATACACATAATATGAGAGGTCAAATTACTCATAAATAGCAGCCCCTTAACTCAGATTTATCACGTGAATAATATAGTTTTAACTAAATCATAAAAATCCCACTTTTGCCAAAACAATTTCAAGGTACTTGAACCCAATATTTCTACCCATATATTAGACATACAACAATACATAACTTCTAGAATTTTAAGCAAAATACAGAGGCTTACTACTCAGCAATATCTCAGTCTTCACTCAAAATTTTCGAAAATAAATAAAAGAACTCAAACAAAGCAATTAACATGATTTTTCGATTAATTTTTAAAGCTTTGGTTACAGACCCTTATAAACTATAACATCATGATTCTTACAGAGGCTAGAACATTTCCTAATCAAGAATCTAACATCATTTTGCACAACTTAACAATAACTCTCATAATTTTCTCAAAATTCAAATAACTTTCATGAACCATAAGCCACTTTAACATAATCCTTCAAAAATTCTCGTAAGTATAAAAAGGATGGACAAGTCTTATACCTCCTTTGAAGAATGAACGAAAAATGGAAAACTGAAATAGAAGAGCCTCGGATGTGACTCGAACCGCTCGACTCTAGGTTACGATACTTGCTTCTCGGCTTGCTCACGTGAATGGGGCTGATACACGGCTACCTTGGATTTTCTTACGTGAACAGACTGGAAGGTCGACTTTGGTGCTATTCGAACGTCGGGTCCTCCTCGGATATAACCGATACTCCACGTCGTGGCTTCTACTCGCGATGGAGTGATGATGATGGCCGAAGGTGATTGGTTTTTACGAGAAAGAGGGAGTTCTCTGATGTACGACGGTAAGGAAAAGAAAAGCGAGAGATTTATGTCTTCTCTGCTGCTAACTCACGAGAGGAAGAAGATTAAAGTGTGAGAGAAAAAAGGCTGCGGGTTTGTTTTTCACGAGGAGGAAAAATATCTCTTGCATATATATAGACTAGGGTAGGGTTAGGTCAATTCCCAAATCTTGGCACCCAAGGAACAAAAGGGAAAGGGGGCGGACTGAGTCTCTCGGGCTCGATACTTAGCAATATAAAAGTTCGGTTCAATATTTAATTAATTAACGAAGCCCGGCGAACTAACGGTAAAATAAAATAAACTGGACTATATAATATATATATATATATAAATCAACAAATATTTATTTATAAATATTAATAAACAATTAAACATTTAGACATTTATTCACAACAATAATAATAATAATCACAATATATATGTAATAATAATAATGATCATTTTATAAAAATAATGACAAGTAGGTAAATAAATCTCAAGCATGATAATAATAATAATGAAAACAGATAAATAATCCCAACCTTATTCAAAAATAAACGGGCCATTACAATCTACCCACCTTAAAAAGAATTCCGTCCTCGGAATTGGAAAATTAAAGCAACTAGAATACATGGGGAATATCAACACAGGATGTTCGGTACTCCCTCCGTATCTCAGTTTCCCTCTTCCAAGTCGTCTCGGCCTTGACATGATTTTTCCCACCGGAATTTGACGAATACCCCTTTCCGTCCTTTCCCTGATGGACCTTCTGCTCCATAGGGTCACCAGTACCTCCATACAGGTAGGGTTCTGCCTAACACGCAGCTCGTCACAAAACACACACACCTCGAGGTCAAGCACACGTTCCCTCCATCATGACGCATAAAACATGTTATGCATCCTCGTAATTCTCAGTGGTGCAGTCAATTATCAGGCCAAGTCATCGACTTAGTCGAGGAACATGATAGGACTGAAATGACCTGGCTGTAGCCTCTTCTCTTACCACGAAGCTCCTCACTTCACGTGGTAACTACATTGCAATTGGGCACAACAACTCATAAAGATAAAACCTCCAAGCAAGACTTAACACTTAGGTCATTGCAATACACGTGGAAAATTCCCAGAATCGACACGCATTTACACGCTAACGACTTGGCAGTTGTGTGGCCAAGCCAAATCGCTCAAAGAAGAATCGCCCGACAGAGTGAAAATCTATACACGAATCATTTCTGGCTTATCTCCCCTTTTCGGGCCTGGCACGCGGCAACGCGGCACGCTACATGCGGCACACTACACACGGCACTTCCTATGACTCGAGATGCATCATCAAGCGTGGCACGCCTGTGCGCGGCACCAACACACAATACACCTGCACTACCCGCATCTAGTAGCTACAGTTCATTTCCCATAAACTGTTACATCTTCCCGTGCCGATACGTGCACGAAAATCAGAAATTCCTTTGTGTTTTGTGACCCTAATCCAGACTTCGAAATCCAGGTACTCCGACTTCGCTGTCAGGGTACTCATACTTCATCATGATTCAAGTGGCTGAGAACTCACGATGTTTCTCTCTCAACTCCTTGGCTACTCTCCTCAAAGACTCCTTCTTAACAATCATAGAACATGGCCTAAACCTCCTCGCGATCCTCCGGCATGACGCTCAATTCGCTCACAAAATGATGATTGATTTACGCCTATCTCTAGGCCTAGATATTCTCAAGAGTTGCAACATTATTCACCCTCTCGAACCTCTCGCATTGACTTTAAAGATGTCATGAAACAAGACTCTTAGTTTACGAGAACAGATAATGATCAACGAAAAAAATCAAGACTTAACTCCATCCGAATCATTCTACGCAAGGAAAGGAAAAACAACAGAAATTTCTAAATAACAATAATTGAATAATCAATAGGAGTTTCAAAACAAAAATCAAAACAACCAATAGGAGTCTTAAAACGAAACTCAAACTCGTCTAACAAGACAAAGGGAATT
>CACSLK010031729.1:946846-958704 GCA_902706635.1 Striga hermonthica | reverse complement strand
TAAGACAATGTATTGCAGATGGTCGTGGAAAAGTGAGCGACAACTGGCAGTGTTCACATCCGATGCAGCCCTTCTTCATCTGCAGCAATGCACGGGTCTCGGGGCAGTACACGTCCACTGACCGCGAGTTTCCAATTGTGAAGCTTAACCGCCCGCTCATCATGTATACCCTGCCCTCAAACCCACACACAAAGCAGCCCCAACGCGGCCTGCGATGGCCCTCGAGTCACCTTTTTTGCGTCGAAACTCCTCGGCCAATTTATGCATAAACCCATCTTTATCTATATCTTGCACGAACAATATCGACATTATTATTTTACAACCACAGAAACACAACACAAAGCACAACCAAAATGCCTAAAAATTAGGGCATATGAAGAGAAATAACGAATTTTTACCTAGGATGCAATGATAGATCCAAACATCCCTTCATGAGAGAAGCATAAACAGAGGAAGAAGGGCCTGCACCCGAGTCCATCAACTCCATGATCCACCCCCATCTCTTCCACCATGAACACCTTGTTATCCTCTGCTCCGCGTATATCGGCCACCCAGTCAGCATCCTGCACGACACAGCCTCCAGGATGGAGCTCCGGCTAGTGGGTCACGAATCCGGCCACCGCCGCTATTCCATCACCACTCTCTCTGGGGCCAATGACTTTATACGTAACCCTTACCTTAGTCCTCTCCACAAACCCCTCCACAAGCAATTTGCGGATAGAAAACATAAGATTAGTTCTCAGCCCAATTAGAAATAGAGGCAATAATCAAAATTTGTTAACTACGTCGACCAATTGGCAGTTGTAATTTTCACATCAAAATAAAAATTTTACAAATGAATAAATAAATACATAAATTTACCATGTCGAACCGAACGCACTTCATCATCTGCCGGAGGTCTTCGAAATTGACACTCCTGTCGCCACCTAAGTCGGCCCTGACGATCATACTCCGGCATCCTTTGGCGTCTTCACCTACTTTAGCCCCATCGTCGCCAGCACCGACCTCAGTTCATCTGCCGTAATGAACGCGCGCCATCCCGATGGAAAACCATGAACGCCTCACGCACGTCCTCTTCACCGCCATCCCTCTCGTTTCCTCAGGCATCTTCCATTGCTTTCGTTTGCAGTGCGTCGAACTCTTCGATGACAATCTTCCTGATCATCGCCCGCAATTTCTCCTCCGGCACACAAATCCAGAGATTCTCTAGCGACTAATTGGAGATTGATGCCGACGGGGAAGCCGATTGAACTCCGTTATCCTCATGTCGAGCCCTAGTTGGAGAAATGGTTTGGATGCGATTTGTTTGGATCTAATTTTGAGAGAATTGGGAGAGATGGCGATAATAGTTGGATTCCGATTTTTGGAGAGATGCGAGAGTAACTTTAGATTTGATTTTGATCGGTTCCACCAAATAAATGTGAAAGAGATTTTCTCTAATTTGGATAGTGTAAGTCAATTAAAAAATGTGGATAGTGCAAGTCAATTAAGAATCAGTTGCGGATTTCTTGCTCCATCTCAGATTCTCAATGCGTTATCTTTAGACAATTTAACAAAAATAATACGAAAAAATCTAACAGATTTTGAAAAGCGAATACAAAATTAGATGTATATAAGATTTGAGATGTTTTAAAAATCGGAACAATCAAATGGTAGCTTTTTTGGAATGATTTAAAACAAAAAGAAAATCAATTGAAAATTTATTATTTTTTGGATTTTTAAAAGACTTTCCAGGGAAGTCAAAGATTTTTTGACCAATTTTTTAAAACTTTTCTCAAATGATTTTTTGACATTCCTCTTTCAATTATTACAGATTAATGCACAAATAATTGTTGTTCAAATGGTTTATCTTATATATTTTATTTATATTCAATTTTTTTTCTTATGATTTAATATTATCTAACTCATGAGATGCACGGACGAACAATATATAGTCCATATAGTTGGTGGACTATATAAGGCGTCTAATTGGGATATGTAATTGAAAAGGGTCAATCTATTATGTAGCCAAACAAAACATAATCTTGCATTCATATATTTTATGTTGAATAAATTATGTAATTATAAATTTAATCTAAATTATATTGTGCATTTTTAAAAATGTAACTGATATAATTAATATATGCATTACTTATTTTCTTGGTTTGGCTTAGTCTATTGTTGGTTTGCCAAAATATTTTGAATAGGATTTCCATCATGTAATTGTTGTATTTTTGGTAACAATTTTTCTGGTGATTTTATTTACCTGTAGGTTTCAAACATTTTTAGAATGGACTTGATTCACTTGTTTAGACTATGTTTGGTAGATAAATAAGTTAGCTTATAGTTTATTTGGATAATTTACAAGCTCCTTGTATTCAAATAAATCACGTTTGGTAGGACGGGTTTTTTTTAAAAAGCTCGAGTTTATTTGATAAGTTTCTTTAGGTAGTTTTACAAATAAGCTAGTTGGATTTTTTATTCCAGTTAACTTATAGTTAATTTTACTAAACACTTTTATCATATAAACTAGTTTATCAGTTATAAGTTATAAGTTATAAGCTAAAAAATTATTGATAATCTATAAGTTAGTTTATCAGCTATTAGTTAATTTATCAGCTAGTTTTACTAAACATAGTCTTAATCAATCCAATTGAGGCAAATATTTCTTTTTTATATCTTCAATATTATAAATAAAATATATCTATGATTTTTTTTTTATTTACATTGTAATATTTAGTGTAGCATACAATTATATTACAACTTCAAAGTATTAACGGTGAATATAAATCATTTTCTTTGTTTTATATATTTATAAGAAAATAACTTTATATAAAACTACTATGTATTTTGTGTAACATGTACGAATTTTGTGTGAAGCATGGATAAGAGATATTATATATTAAAAATTTGTTAAATAATATCTATAATTTAAAATTGTGAAATTAATATGTAATAGATTTTATCCATATTAATTTATTGAAAATGTTAAATAAAATTTAAATTGTGCAAAAAATACATAAAAACGTGTGCTTAGAATATTACAACTTTTGATCCATAAATTTTATAAAATTACATAAAACATGTTATCGGAATATTACAACGTTTGATTCAATATTACGGCGTTGACCCTCAAATTATTGTCAATAGAAGTCAAATCAAGCGAAGAAGAAGAATATTATGCCAAAAATTTCGCTACTTAAAATCTTTCGTGAAAAGAATAACATGAGAATATAGAGATTGGAAAATATTTTTTGTGTTTATAAATATAATACACGATTTTGTTGGTACACATGACTATTTAAAATTAAGTGAAAATAGCTATTTTTATCCTGTTTTGAAGTCTTGTTAAGTTTTTTATACCGCCTAATAAAAAATTAAGTTTTTTTATACTGCTCAATAAAAAGCTAAGTTTTTCACCCCAGAAAGTGTAAAAGGCATTGTGCGATGAATATGCGATAATTGCGCATGACATTGCGCGAAAGTTAAAAGTTCGAAGGCATTTGCCTATTCCTTCGCACTTTATGTGGTGAAAAAAGTTAAAGTGCGAAGACATTGTGCGATGAATATGCGACGGTTATGTAATTAATATACGACAGTTTTTAGCATAAACTTTTCAATGCGACAATTATGCATTGAATATGCGATAGTTTTCGCATAACTTTCGAATTTTTCTGGGTGAAAAACTTAGCTTTTTATTGGGCGGTGTGAAAAACTTAATGTGTCTTTGTATTGGGGTGAAAAAGATTTTGTCCCTAAATTAATGCATAACTTGTACGATGCACGTAACTGATAATAAATTATAAATTATAATTATTAATTCAAAATAAGTATTATATTGAATTTGTTATTTAGAAATTCGATATAACTATAATGTGATTCCATAAAAAAATATTTTGGAAAAATTTTATCACATATTTAAAAATTAATATGAATAATAAGTATAATGCTAAAACTTACATTATTGCAACAGTTTTATAACCTAATATCAAATCTCCTTCAAATTGAGAATTCAAATAACTATTGAATTGACACTAAATCATTAGAGATATTATTAATGCTAAACTTGCCATTGTTTAGAGATATGTATTAAATAAGTGGAGATACAAATCAACAAAAATATTATTAATCTAAATTACCTAAGTGAATGTACAATGCTTTGAGTCTAATTTTGCTTACATGGTATGTAAATAAACTTAAGTTTTAGATGACATCGATAAAAATATAAAAAAGTAAAAAAATTAGCTCAAAAATGCAAAAATATTAGGTCTCTACCTGAGTCTAAAATAAATTCAAGGGTTGATCGGGTCTTATTTTCATGTTGCCACATTAGCAGAATCCAGTCTATTTGCATTTGTATTGGAGTATATATTTTTCTAGACCGGGTCTATTTCTTATATGGCATGTGTATTTTTTTTTTTAAAATAACTTGAATCATTGTGGATGCTCTAATAACATTATTGATTGTATAGGCTATACCTGCCATTAATTTACTATCTTAGCAAAATTATCGGTTTTCAAGTCACGATTTTTTTTTTCTTTTTAATTAGATACACTTCCAATTTATTTATTTATTTTCATACACATAATACAACAACAGACATATTTTTAATTTTTAATAGACATATTTTAAAATCTATTTACATTTATTAACGATTCAAATTTGACTTAAAAAGACACTTAAATTAATCAGAATATTATATAAATAACATGTTTTTGCCTTAAAATTACTCATTTTAAGTAGGTAAATTATTTAATTGGGGCAAATTTGTTGGTGTGACCTACGATTTGGATGGCAGTGCTTTTCCAAATTTGTGATTTGGGCCAAAATTGCAATTAAGGGAAAGATTGGGCTTTAATTGGGAACTGTTGGTTCTATCATCCGATATAGAGTGGGATTTCACAAGCAGAAAAACGGGTATTCCTTGCTCATTCTAAGACAATCACTGATTCTGGGTTTGTTTAAGGAAGATAGTTAGGGCTTACCAATACTCCTACGCGCCTTCACTGGCTCGAATGTTTCATTTGGGCCCGGGTATGCATCAAACCACCACCCATTAATACAACACCAACATTATTTGATTCCAACTAGCTAACCTAGCAGTGAAAGACGAGAGAGCTGACTATAAAATGAAAGATGAAAGATGAAATAGCAGGTCCAACAGACGGACAATGTAGCGAACTCCTACTTCCGGACTCAAAAGAGGTTGTCCCCGAAACAAGCACGCTGGCAAGAGTTTTTGGGTGAGACCGCTGAAATGAAAAGAGGTTGGATAAGGGGGATCTACATCTACCAAAAATTCAAATTCAGTAGCTAATGTTGCTAATTCTGATCCTGCTTCAAAAGCGTGGTGCCAGCGTGGCACTTTTTTAGACTTATGATATGGAAATAAGCGGGCCATTAATACTGTTATTATGTAAAATCATCCACTCATCATCAGGTTTCTAAATAACACTATTTTGGGCCTAATATGATATTGTCTCAAGAGGTGTAGTCTCTACTTGTTTCCAATGATTCAATATCATGACGAGTTTTTTTTACGATTTCTTGTGAAGAGGTATTAGTTGCCATCATATATTTGAAAATATGTTTTCTTGATGCTAAGATAAGTGCAGGATTGGCCTAGAGCCATAAATGCGTGTTTGAAGAGATTATTGCGGAGGTGGTCTAGCTCGTGTAGCTCGGGAGTGATTTCACGTACTTGTAGCCTAGATGCGTGTCCGGGAAGATCGCTGCGGCGTTGCCCGAGCTCGCGGAGATCGGAAGCAAGTCCTCATGCTCGTAGCCTAGATGTGTGTTCTGAGAGATTGCTGCTGCGGTGCCTGAGCTCGGGAGCAAATTCTAGTACTCGTAGCCTAGATACGTTTTCAGAGAGATCGTTGCTGCGGTTCCTGGGCTCGCATAGCTCAAGAGCGAGTCCTTCGACTAGTAGCCAATCGATCTGTTAAGACCTCGCTGTGGCGATGCCGCAGCTCGCGGAGCCCGGCGGTGATCGAGATAGGGCGAGAGCCTTTGAAGAAGTCGCCCGAGCTCGCGAAGCTCGGCGGTGGTCGAGATAGGGCGAAAGTCTGTTGAAGATGCCGCTCGAGCTCGCAGAGCTCGACGGTGGTCAAGATAGGGCGAAAGCCTGTTGAAGAAGTCGCTCGAGCTCGTGGAGCTCGGCGGTGGTCGAGATAGGGCGAGAGCCTGTTGATGAAGTCGCTTGAGCTCGCGGAGCTCGACGGTGGTCGAGATTGGGCGAGAGCCTGTTGAAAAATTCGCTCGAGCTCGTGGTGGTCGAGATAGTGTGAGAGCCTGTTGAAGAAGTCGCTCGAGCTCGCGGAACTCGACGGTGGTCGAGATAGGGCAAAAGCCTGTTGAAGAAGTCGCTCGAGCTCGCGAAGCTCGACGGTGGTCGAGATAGACGAGAGCCTGCTAATGAAGTCAATCGAGCTCGCGGAGCTCGGCGGTGGTCGAGATAGGGCGAGAGCCTGTTGAAGAAGTCGCTCGAGCTCGCGGAGCTCGGCGGTGGTCGAGATAGGGCGAAAACCTGTTGAAGATGTCGCTCTAGGTCGCGGGGCTTGGCTGTGGTCGAGATAACGCGAAAGCCTAATAAGTCATCATCCCTCAAGCTCGAGAAGCTCGACAAGTGTCCAATTCGAACAATTATCGAGCTTATCCTAGCCCAACATGAAGTTAAACTCACAGCCGCATTAGGGCATGATAGTGGTTGTGTTTATAAAGCTCGGCAATATCGTTGTGTTTATGAGCTCGACAGCGAGTCCTTTGACTCGTAGCCAATTTTGGGGCTCAAGACTTTCGCGATCGGAGTTCGCGGAGCTCGGCAGTGGGTCGTCAGACTTGTAAACAAATTTAGGGCGAAAGCCTGTCGGTGGCGGTGCCCGAGTTAGCGGAGCTCGACACTAGGTCTTTAACTTATAGCGGTGCTCGAGCTCATGTAGCTCGGGAGAATAGCCCGTTGGGGATGATTCCCAACTCGCAGCCAATATAAAGGGAGAGTAGCTCGAACCAGCGATATGTAAAGCTCGCGGCATTCGGGAGTAGGTTTCCGGACTTATAAGCAATCCTCTAAAATCTTGTGTGCGTTTTCAACGAGCTGGATGCGAGGTGTTAGTGGCGAGCTCTCCAGGCCATGATTTTCGAATTAGCCTACCTTTAGCTCTACCTCGATACTCAACCTTATTAGAGAGCTTGCGTATAAAGAGACCTTACCTCCCGGAGGTCGTAAATGTGGGAGTCATTGTTACGACTCGAGTAGATAGCACGGATGTCAATCTCTTTAAGGTGGGAGAACATCGAGTAGGTTGCTCGGGGCCACAAGGTCAAGGAAGTGCAAAGTTAGCCGTGGGCCACAGTTGCATGCAAAAGGTTGTAGAACTCCAACGTGGTATACTGTAGGGCTAGACGAGCCCAGGACCCCGATGCCATAGTCCTATGAGAGAGACTTGGGCGGGACATGATTGTTCTACTCTTAGACGAGCCTTATATTCATAAGTTCATCTAGAGTGGGGGAACTAGATGATGTGGCACAAAAAATAACTCGGTGAACCCCCCTGACCGGTTAGCTTGGATAAGGCGGGTCCAAGGGAGCTTGGAGCCCAATTATCTGATACACTATATTAGGTGAAGATATTCATGAAAGTTGGTGTATCTACACAGTTATTGAGGAAAATCAAAATTCTGATTTATTGAGGAAACTCACTATATTTGGGAGTAAGTCATTAAACCCCTTATAAATAAGGGACCAAGTTAATTTTCTAATGATAAGCTTTTAAGATTACTTAAGATACACGATCAAAATATTTGTTTTCTGACTCGATCGTCGCGGGGCCCCGGCTCTTTGCAGGTCGATCCAGTTCTTGAGGACGAAGGCGATCCAGTACGAAATCTCACGCATTGAGACGATTCGACCGGCAATCTCGGTGAGTCGATTATTTTGGCTCATCACATATAATCGTGCACTTTTTGTAATTTTGGTCGGTCTTCTTACTATAGGCACATGCTTTCGAGAGAAATAATTTTTATTTTTTATTTTTTTATTTTTATCTTGATCAGAGCAAATTGGGCAGCTTATGTTGGGAAGATTTTATAACCAAGACTTCGCAATTATTTTTGTCAACTGCCTTGCATAATTATAATTAAATCACCAAAATTCACGTCATTTAGACATCTTTTCAATTATATCTAATTAGTTCACACCAACATTATCTCCACATATTCATAAAATACATAAATAAACAAATATAAAAAGAAATGAGAGAGAGCTCTGCAATGGTCAATTTTTTTTCATCTTATGAGGTCTTTTGCCGACCAATTAAACTTGTTTATAAAAACAAAAAACAATTTCAAACTCTGCGACAAATATCCTTTCTGCCCCCAAATCGTAACCTAGCTTCCGTCGACGGCAATTGGCACCTGTCTCGGTGGCCGTCTGGCTTGCCGGTGGATTGCTCACCGCCGTGCATCCTAGCCGTTGTCTGCGACACTTCCATTTATCTCTCTCGCCTTGGAGTGTCGTTGCAGGGCTCCGACGGTTTTCGTCGATTTCGTCGTTCTGTGATTTGTGGCACCGAAGCTTCAAGGTGGAGAGACTAGACGGAGTGTGGTAGAAGTGGCTGGATGTGGCACGTAGGGTTGCATCGTCCCTGTTCATTTCTCCTTTTTCCAGTCTTAGTCGGCGGCCGCTTGTTCGATCGCTGTGGTGTTGCAGGTTTTCAGTCTGGCCTTCTGATAGCCAGCGTAATGGCATGGCAAAGGGAGGGCTACGGCCCGTCCTCGCTGGGAGGGGAGGTTGGTTTCGAGCTTTGGTTGGAGAGCGCCTTCTTCTGCTGGGTTGGTAGGAAATCTTGATTGCGGGACTTCGGGTTTGGCCGGAGTCTGGTTTCTGGCACCTCGGCTGTGTCAGAGTGGTGGGTCGGGATTCGTCCTTGCGGGCTGGGTGGATAGGTGTTTGGTTCAGGCTGAGTTTGTTCCTTCGGGCTGGGCTGGAGCGGCTGAGCCCTGAGGTAGTTCGCCCCCTTCCTCCTCTTACTCAGTTTCCGAGCTTATGGGAGGCCGTATGTCGCCGGAGTTGGCTAGTGGTGTTAGGCAATGTTGGGACAGTTCTGGATTGGCTAGTGGTGTTAGCCGGTTGGGGGGCGATTGTGACTTCTTGCGGTCGATGTGCGGGTTGGTTTCTTTTGGTTTGTTCAGAGGCTAAGGTCTTCTTCTTGCTAGGCCTTATGCAGTGGCGGGCGTGGTTCCAGAGCCTCGAAGCTCTCCTCGGAGTTGGCTTTGTCTGTTGTCTTTCCCAGATGTTCATGCTGAGGGCGGCATAATGTTTTTGTTGTTTAAGTTTTTTTTAGGTTGTAGTTTTTGTTTTTGTGTGTTACTTGTTTTGCTCTTGTTTTGTGTTGTCTGTATTTTAGGTTTTGGCCATTAGCCTCGTTTAGCTCGAGTGTGGCTTTATTATCCTGTTAGGACCGTACACTCGGCATTACCCTGTTTGGGTCTTTTTTGTTTGTTTGTTTTATTCTCCCTTGGGAGTTTTTAGTGTCTTCGTGTTTAGTTTGTAGGTCCAGAGTATTACCCCGTTGGGGTCAGTTCTAGGTGGGCTTCGGTCCTGTCCCTCAAGTCTATTCCGTTGTTGGTTGCTTATTCAGCTGTTGGCTGTCTATATTCAGCTCGTGGTTGTACCTTTTTCACATTTGTGCCTTTTATATAAAAATCTCTACCGTTCCGAAAAAAAATTAAGCTTGTTTACAGATGGGCACCAAAATACAAGGCGAATATGAAATTTCCATTAATCTCAATCAACAAACCCACTCTCCCTTACACAATATTAGTAATGAAACGTGCGATGCACATGATGGTATATTTTTCTGATTTTTTTTAATATTAACAATAAATTTAATGCAGTTTGTAGATATGTAACAATTATAAATGGAAAAAAAAATTTAAAACTTCATAAATTAGTAAACACTTCTTTGCACACAATGTTTTGGGTTTGATTTGGTTGCAAGTCATCGTCATTACAGACTAATATATTCAACCCACTTCGATTGGTGACACGGGAGGCGACAACATATAATTGCCCATGACTGAACACCGATTTCTTAAAAACTAAACCAACATGCGATAACGATTGTCCCTGGCTCTTGTTGATAGTCATGGCATACGATACCATAATAGGAAATTATCGCCTCTGGAACTTGAAAGGAATTCTAACATCAGAAGGAGTTATCGCCATTCTTGGAATCAACACATTTCGCCTTTGTGATCCCCAGTGAGTATTTTACATTCAAGAACATCAGTCGATAGTTTTGTCACAACCAACCGTATCCCATTACATAAACCCCTAGAATGATCCATATTCCGCAAAAATATGACAGGGGTTCCAATCTTCAAATGCAACTGATGATTTGGAATTCCTGAACATTTGATGCTATTCAAGAACTCGGGCGTATGGATATCAGAAAGAAAATAATTATTATAGTCGGACTTGCAAGTACTGTTAGAGCTCAAGTACGTCTTACCGTCTGACAAAATTCAACGATGTCATGTATTCATTGATAGACTCAACAACATCGAGCGCCAGTGCTAATATTTCCATGTCCTTCAAATAATTGGGATTATCGGTTGTCTGCTTAAACATTGGATATGTGCTTTCTACAATTTGAGCAATCGGATCATAAGATGGTTGAAGCATTATATCCTCAGGTATGTTAATCATTTCACAACCATTGTTTGACCCTCCTGTAGTTCTATCAGCAATGCCTGCAATCCATTCAGCGAACCGAGCAATCTCGTCACGTTCCTCAGAATCTTTAAGACTCTGAAGACGCATGTTTTTTGTAAGCCTGAGCACTGTACAACTCCTCTAGATGTCATAAGCACTAATCACAACATTGACTATGTCCTGTCGGCTACCATTTGGAATTACATGAAGAGTTTGTCGGAAATCTCCACAAAAAACAACTTATTTGCCTCCAAATGGTTTGTCCTTTTTAGAAGGATCAATTGCTCCCATAATATCTTGCAATGATGCCTGTAAAGCTTCGAAACAACGCTTGTGAATCATGGGAGCTCATCCTAGATTATCAAAGAACAACGTATTATCAATTCCGCGAGGGGGCTTCCTTGAGTAATATTGCAAAAAGACTCCTGGTGGGGATTCAATGGGATGCCAAATCGAGAACGAGCAGTTCGTGCATTAGGCAACAAAAGTGATGCTATTCCGCTCTATGCGACACAAAACACTATACCACTTTTGGATCTCAAGCCAACAGATAACGTTCTCCACAAATATGTTTTTCCCATTCAGCCATATCCGTATAAAAAAAATACCACCTTGACCGGAATCCAAAGACGACATAATTGCTGAGTAGACTCCTTTATGTTCGCCAGTCATTTTTTCAAGAAGCATAGCATGTTCAACAGCAAGAGCCTTTCGATCGTAGCTCAACTCATCCAAAATCAGACGATTTGAATTTGAATGCATACTTTCGCTGTAACACCCCGCCTTATCGTGAAATCAGAGAGCGTAAATTTTGCAAAGTTAATTAAAATAAAATCTTTTACTTTGCGAAAACTGATTCGGGGTGTTACCTTAAAACGTAACTTATTCTGAAAAACCGTTATCTTAAATTTTTAACAAAAATTTACGATTTACTGAAAACAGTAATTATCTGAAACTTCGATCAAACGATAAGTTCGTCAAAATCATAATCAGTGGAAACGTGATATCGTCAAAATATAGACAGTCATAACATAAAAGTCCTGAAGCATCCGTCATCTCACGCTCCCGGCCCGACATCCTGACCTGAAAAACATGATAGAAGTGGGTCGTGAGCACTATAACACTGTGCTCCGTGGAAACTCATACTAATGTAAACATTGA